>JAQFXW010000461.1:0-18890 GCA_034693945.1 Dendrobaena attemsi
ATATTATGGAATAACATTTTTGGTTCAATTCTCTAAATATCTGGAAAGTTGTAGGATGATTCATGTCAGGTATTAGAATATATCAAAAACAATTTGGCTTACTCTATTTAACCACGGTGTACATTGTGTATAATAATGCATTGTATAAACTATTCATTCATTACAATGTTTCTTTGGGACACTCAGAAGAGATCCAATCCATCTATCTATCATCTATCTATTATAATTATTTATGTATTTACACATTATATACCGCCCATCAAATCCATTACTACTCAGAGGCGGGGGCAGAGGAGTGTCGGAGCTGACACGCCAAAGCGAGAAATTGTGAGTGAAGGGCTTGCTTTTTTTAACCACGGCGTATATACAACAGACATGAGGGAGGGGTAAAAGCACTGGATAGTACACAGGCACACGGTTTTTATGCCGAGAGTTCAGTTCAGGAAAGACCCTTTCCAGTCAACTCGTCCTTCGTTCGCTAGACTGAGTTGTAAATTGAGATGTATAATGAATCGGAAGCCAAAGGTTACATTTCACTCCTGTAATAACCGGTATTGTTCGTTCATTCATATTGCGATTTATCAGTATGAGTGTAATAAACGACGAAGATTATTATGAATGTCTAGTTCATTACATCAGATGAGGAACAACTGTTCTGCTTTGACTGGCATTCGCCGCCACACCAGACACACTGCTGCGAGTTGACCACACAGCTCGGACACGTCTTCAGCTTGTCCTTATCACAAATTGCTGGAACATCAAAACAAGCATCCATTGATCATTTCATATTAATTCTAACAGAACTGCAGTAACAATGCATGGCTTAATTATACATTAATTTGGCTTCTTAATACAAGAATTGCCTCAAAAGCAATTAGTCAAATTCACAAGATTTATTCTAGAGAGCTCTTCAGCTGTGCTAGATAAATGTTTTATTACACATTACATTATAAATACCACATTTATAACCTATTGCATGTCATAAACGTAATGATAACCTCATATGACATTTAATGTGTCAAGACTCCTTTAACGCCAACTTTTAGTACCTAAATGCATAATTCTTAAGTAATCCAGAGCACAGCTTCATTTATCTTCCATTTTGTAACTACTATTAATATATGCAAAAACTTTGTAAAATAATTAACAGGTGCCAATGAATACCCTGTGGTGGTGCGTCACAAACAGCCGGGCTGATCTTTGAAATATTCTTGTAGGCTAATCTCTTCTCTGCCATGTCCGGTGTCGTACATTCACGTTCATCAACGATGACACAGGAAATGCCTTCCTTCCTGGAAGACAGACATCCGTCCTTCGTGAAGCTGCTACACAAACCTGGCAATCAGAGATCAACCATCATTAATTAGGCCATCCAGAAGAATGTTTACTATAGAGTAATGTATTTTAAATTTCAAGTACAATGAATAGGTTCTTAAAACCAAGTAATAACTACAGAATGCAGAAAACTCTACTGGACTCTTTATGCAAATCTTAGGTAACCAGTGCACTCATTTTCACAGAATGGTAAAATAAAAAATAAAAAATCTTAGAAATAATCAGACAATGCTATGAAAATCAATTACCATTATAATTTTATCAATGATAAGTCCTGAGGTCATCATCATCATCATCATCATCACTGCTAGTTATCATTTCCAGTGGTTGCCTACAGAATACTAACTTATATTCTAAATAAGCATAACTTTAATAATGTTTGTGCAGCATAATTAAATGTGCCTTATTACAAGTATACTATTAGTGTTGAATATCTCAAGCATAAACCTACCTGTCTGGTAGACCAACAAGTCGGAAAGTACTAGTCCATTGAAACCACCAAACACATACATTTTATCGTCATAAACATCTGCAGAGTGTCCAAATCGAGCTGCATTGGAGGCGAGTGTAGGTGGATCAAGAGCATACCACTTATCACAGTCTACAAAAAGAATCAAACCCTCAAAACTCACATCCCCAGTTCTCCACCCTAAGAATTTTCATCCCATTCTCTACAATCTTCATCCCATTCACTCAAAGCTATGAGAGACAATATTGGCAAAAGTTTATGAGTAGTATTGAGTACTCATCATCATTATAACAAATGATATCAAAAGTAAGCTTTGGTATTGACCTTGCAGCCACTGATCGATACCAGACTTAGGAAGACTTTTCCTCCAAAAGCTGCCTGCTTTGAAAATCCTTGCCCCATATAAATAGTACAATACTCACCCAAATCATCTTAAATGTATCACATATCCTCCCCTCTTAGCATCATACACAACATACCTATGTCATAAGCCATGAAGTCGAGGGAGTAGCACTTGGCGCCCTGGCTGACTGAGGTATCGTTGTGTGTATTGCCACCAAACACATACATAAACCGACCCAAAATGGCCGCTGAATGCAGATACTTGAACTGCCCACTGCTGCGCAATATTCTCCTAAAAGAAAATCCGCATTGGTTTCAATTTCATCAATGTTGTAACTAAAGACGAACCAGAAATGCTTAAGCAAATAACTATATCGACAATCACAAATTTACAGCTACAAATTTAAAGTCAAATGCAACTATAAATATGCACAATCTAGCGAATTCAAACAAATATTCCCCTTCCTTCTTCCATTCACTGCCAAACAGAAATTTTCCTAATAAAAACAAACTGTTAACATAGAGTCTGGAGCATTACAAATGACACCAATTCTGTCACCATATTACGCACATTAAGTGCTCATGAATAAGTTGAAGCCCTTACATATCCTCCCCTCTTAGCATCATACACAACATACATACCTACATGTATGTGTGTTGTGCCATGAAGCCAACAAGTTTAAGAAATCTGGAGCTTACGATGATAACTATTAGTAATCGGCCACAGTTGACAGTGAAATGATAACTTGTGAATAGACTGACCAAGAATGGTTGACTGGATCAAACGCATAGAGGACATCTGTGAGAGAGTATGAGGAAGCACTTTCCGACTGATATCCCCCGTGGATCAGAACTGTTCTATTGACGCCGTCGTAGACGCTCGATGCACCATATCCACCTTTGACTATTGCACCGGTAGTATTAAGTACTCTCCAAGTCTGGTTATCTGCAGAGAAAAGGAATTTGAGTAACACATTCAGCAAATCAAGTTCTACTTAAGACAGTTTTAGGTTTACTACGCTCAATTGATCGTTTCATATATTTAATGTTCTTATTAATGTGTTCTGGGCATGATGTTTGTCCTGGGTATGACGTTAAACTGCATCCATCATCCGTCACAGGGAACCGTCAACTCCCCTGTGCCGGTCCTAAGCCCGGATAAAGGAGGAAGGTTAAACAGATGCATGTCAATCCTCTGGCAGTAAAAAGCCACGACGAATAAAATCTGCAAAGAGCCAACAGCAGTGACCTAGTAATGCTCCAAGATGTTATGATGTGGAGCAGATCTGCAGAGGCCTAAACAGGACAAGCGGCTGGAGAGAGTTGTTAGGAGTGAGGCATTGGACACACGCGGGCTTTGACCCAGGTTGTCCTTCGTGCCTGTTCTCTCCTACAATCTTTTCAACCATGATCATGGTCCAGCTGCTCCAAGATATTAATGGTGTGGAGCAGACCTGTGGACCTGCAGAAGATAGGGCACATAACAAAGACAGCCTCAGTCAGAGAAGTGGCATCGGACACCAACGGGCATCGTGCCTTAGGTTCTTGTTATTGATGTGTGCTAGAGCAGTGCCTCTTCATATGAGGGAGCCATGACATTTACATAGCTACACCTGTAACACCCGAGACCTTGATCTAAGACGGTCCAAAGCGCAACCAGTCAGATCACCCTGGAGTGGAAAAAACCTCTGAGAAAAACAGACAATGAGGTTGCACAGTGAATTACAGTGCTTCACAGCGGATCACCATGCCATAGATCAGAACTCCATATAAAAAAAGATCAAAGTGTCATGCAACTGCGAAAAACAAAGCAACACTACAAATCGAATGCATCTGATTCATGCTCAGTTGAACACCTTGATTTTTCTGTGAGTCACATAATAATGGAGTTTTTGGCATTCTTGATGTCAAAAGTCGAAACAAGCCTATAGTTTACAGTAACACTCTACACTAGTGATTTAATTTTCTCCTTATCTGTCGATATGATTACATTGTTAAATATAGCTATACATTCATTTATCAATATGTCTATCAACGACTCTACGTAATTGCAAGGAACTTCATGCCTCCTTGTTATTCCTGATCTCATTGTATTGTATTTGTGTATTTCTATACTGCCTCCGAGGCAGTCCCGACTACAGCCCGCAGGTGTGTTGGAGTTTTACACGCCGAAGCGCATGGGTAATTTTGAGTGAAGGATTTTCCAAAGGTCCCTACGTGGCAGATAAAAGGAACCAATGACTGATTTATGTACAAAATGATTGAGATGCAACCTGTTAGATTATTTTAGAATTAAGACTCATAAAGCTGATACCCACCAACTGAAAAGCACTGAACAGTGTTCAGGAATCCGTAGGTTGGGTTGTAGCCAAAGAAAACAAACATGAAGCTATCAACGATCTGTGCTGTGTGGCCAACGGTAGCCAACGGCCTGGTAGTGCCAAGAGCAGACAATCTGCTCCAAACCATAGCGTTTAATTCCAGCTGCCACAATTCGTCAGTCACTGTGCTCTTGATGACGCCACCAAACATGTACATCGCGCTCTGGACAAAAAATAGTACTACCGATGTAATGGAATGCACTGAAGTCTCAACATTATTGTTGCTTTGAACAGAGCTCAAGCAACATCAACAAAACCTCAAATACTGCATTACAATAAGAATACATCATAGCAAGGTTATGTTCTAAAGCCGAATGAAATCGATGGAATGCACACAACTGCACGTCAGGGTCATAAATAGTTTAATCGCGAAGATGCTATATAAATCCTAAAATGGATGAATGAATAATGCACGGCTAATGCGTCTTTGTCCCCGGAACAGCATCACGACATTTGCCAGCTTAAGGTGCCCTTTGCATTTAACAAACACAAACTAAATGATACCATTTAGAGAATATTACAGCCGTTCAACCAACTGTTTATAATATCAATTGGCGTCCACACTTAACCAGTTGTCTGCCAATCGATTTGAGGACTTAAAAAACAGCGACGAACATTCGAGAATATCCAGCCGAGACTATCAGGGTTGAAAATCTCAAATTCCTATTACCTATAGATGACGTGTGCTATAATCATCTATCATATTATGGGGCACTTGGTTTACAGCTTGCCGCGCACTGCATAAATTATGACTCCCCACTCTCCAGAGTTGCTTACTGTGTGTAGAAGTTGAGAAAGTCCATCATTAACAACTGCACAGCGCTGTACAATTGATGCTGGATCTTACCTTCTGGAAATCAGACTCGAGCCACGGACTATCCTTTTAACCATATGCAAGGCTCGTGAATAACCTGGTGCCCTGCACTTGGTTTTACAGTGGCTCTTCAGAAATTTTGTGAGATTACGATTAAACAGTGGTGCATACTAATGCATGATGACAATTAGCACAAAATCCACTTATCCCTGGAATACTGGTATTGTAAAAACTAGAGGATCAAGGGCCAGACCTTAGTTCACCATTTTCCCCGACTAAATCAGTAGTCGTAACCACCGTGTCAAAAACAAGTCGGTCACAGATTTCAGCCAGATAAACATCTCGAGGGCAACTGTAACATGTGCCATTTCAATTTCTATTCAATTTCTATTCAATGCGGATTCGGTTTAAACCTAACTAAGACTGACACATGAATAATATGGTCATATGCTAAATACAATTCTGAGACAAAGGCTTGTATACCACAAATGAGGACATACAGCCATGTTTTACAACGAGGCAACAAGAGATAGATGAGGAGATATTTGAAAGGAGGGAGGGTCATATAAATTCATCCATTCATTTAGAAATTTTTATAGTGCCCCTATGAGAAATTTGTTTGGAGCCACTGCCAGATCAATCACGGCTAAATGTTCAGTATGTTCATATTGTGATATAAACCAATTCCAGACCAAATCAGTCAAGTCTTGCGCTTGCCTGATAGACGACTGTTGAATGACCATATCGCTCGGCTGGTACGTCACCACTTGTGACTGAATTCATGGTGACGTCATCCCACGCATTCTTCTCAAAACTGAATCTGCACAAAAAAGTCAAAGATGCATCATACAATCAATATATGGACTATTGGACCTGCATCACCTTCTACCAACAACGAATTGCTCAGGTGCAGTATCACTGCATGCCGCAAGTGCTGTTGCCAAGTATTGTCTCCTCATCTTATCGATGCATCTTGTCTAAAGATTCATTTCATTTAATTTATTCAGAGATTTCTATAGCGCCTCTTTAGGTGTATTACTACACAGAGGCACTCCTAACTACATCGCTGATACTGAGTTGGAGATAGTATGCTGAAGCGCCCAATTTATAATCATGAATGAAGGTTAAGTCTATCTACAAGACTATCTTAGATCGCATATTTTACAGTATTTTGTCCGATATATAATATTATGGACCCTCCCCAACGTAGCAATTGTCAAAGCCATCTGTCGAAGCCAACACATTGGTTGGGGTTGGCTCAAAGTGTGTATGTTGGGTCTGTCATTGATTTACTCTTTTTATAGTTTACTGCACGTTGGTATGCTACCTGACGTTATAGTCTAGTTGTAAATGACATTTAATATCTAGTTTATAGTGAAAGTAGTTTGTGAGATACTTAAAATGTGCTGTATTTTGTATTCCGACATAAACATATATAATTTGCTTATATGCTAATTCGGTCTCGCTAACGGTCTCGCGGCCGTAACGGTCTCAGTAAAGTCGAGCAAATTTAGCCCGCACCCTTGCGTCCCAGTAAGTAAGTAAGTATAGCTTTATTCTTTTAAATTCGCCTTCAGCCTCTGATCGCACTACGGACACTAGGGTTGGTTAGTCTTAATTTCCAACCGAAACTTCGAATGGCATATTATCGGAAGCGAACAAAAGAAGCCATTTGCACAAAGAATAGGGTACGCTGCTCAGTGAGTAGGGTATAGGCTTTGTGTGATGGGTCAATTCAAATCGTGCATCCTCCCCTCGCCCCCTATATCCAACCTACACTCAAAAGCCCACACTCGGAAATGTTGGCATTCTGGTTCGGCTGGATGCGTCAAGGGATGGGCATAATTATTATATCCTATGATCATTTGAAGTTGATCTTGAGTAGATCGACCCACAGATCCAGACGCATGATTCCAATCCGCGACCCACCGCCATCCGAGTTAAACTATTTGAACTCCAAATAGCTAGTTGAGATGGAAAAAGTATAGGCCTATATACTGTTGATCAAAACTGCTCATGCGTATGGACAGTGGAACTGTGCTATAGGTTACTAGGAATCATTTGCCGGCCTAAGCTTGTAACTTTAATAAAAACAACGCTGTTGTTTGTGAATTATGTCCCGACGCCAAGGCGTAACAATTATTATGATCTTGAAACTGAAAAACATGGGGATGGATGGAAACTGGATTATAATTATCTTAAGAGACATGTAATATCACGCAGAAAATTCGTTTAGGCATAGACTTGATAACCAAGCTGAAATGAACTGAAGCGGGAACTGGAATAACGTGCTCGCTGACGGAGTCTGAAGACGATGACTTATGCGGATGGAGGTGAATCGTAGGCAACGAAGATAAGGTGAGCAAGTGAATACTTTGCCTGGTCTTTCAATGAATGCCTCTGTGGTGAATTAACAGAATGGATAGTATTTGACACGCAGGCAATTCAGATACAAATGAACTTTGGTTGTGGCTATAATCAAATTAGCATTAAATTAATTGCATGTAGGTCTACGAACAGCAATTGTCCCCAGAAACGTCACAAGACAAACTGTAAGCCTATTCAGAATACAAAATGAATTCAGATCATTTGGAAACAAACTGCAACCCGGAAGTTTCAATACATTTGCCCACATTGTTACCTTTGTTCTAAGAGAAGAGACGTTTTAACTGTATGCTATAACTATTATATAACAACCTAGGTGGGAGACTATAATATGCAGCACTTTACAATTTCAGGTGCTGATTCAAATTTCTCCTATAAGAAGCGGACATAGAGTAGGCATAATTATAGGTCTTGACCAAGTATAGGCCTACAAATTAAAAGTCTATAGAAGCCTAGAACTTAGAAGGGAAAACTAAATAGACAATATATATATATAAAATTGTTGGGTGGTACTGCAGCAAACCTATGATGCAAACTGCTGCTCACCCCGCACTGAAGCTTGCACAATGCAGCCCTCGTAGCGCGCACTGCAACCCAGCGCTTAGAGGGAACATTGACATCGACTCCGGTGGAAAGATTATGTAACTTAAAAAACTGCCTGAGTTAAATAAGTGGTCCAAAATGCTTATTTACAACAGACATTTATCAGTTAGCAAATGGCGTGCTGATAACTAAAAAAAGTCACTTTGAGCTGCTTGGACAAACTGAATGAGCGAACCAACAGAATGACACTGACGATGAGTTGCATTGTTTTTGGAGTCATTTTTTGTTACAGCGTGCGTTACACTAAATAGACGCTATATTTAGAAATTGGATTAATTGTATTGTGTATTGAAGGCTCTCACCCAAACACTTGCAGCACTGTGCTGGGTAACTGGAAGCTGTATCCCCCTACAATCCAGAGATGTTTGCTATAAGTGAAACTGCTGTGCGATGCCACTGCTCGAGAAATGCCAACGACAGAACTTGAAGAGCTAAGCTTTGTCCAGAAGCCTTTGTTGGAAGGCACACTGCAATCTGCACCTGCAAGATATAATGAATCAGAAAACATTAATGCAATACAGTGCAACAAAACATTAACTGGGTTTTGCACCTTTGTCTTCTAATCTATCAATAAATCTGTGTAATCTATCTGGGCAGCGGGCATGCCTTTCCCTCTGCAATATATGCGACGAATTCAACCATTAGCATCTCTAACGGAGCAGGAAACACATTCTGCTCATCTTATGACATGCAATTGTTAGGTGATTCCTAGACAACCATGCCAGAGTGCCCTTGTGAATGCCATACAGAACACCATAAGTTTATACACCATACGAATTACATACATACATTTACAAAACTTTCAGAAACACCAGACAGTGCTCTCTGCAGTCAATATTAATTTGAGATCATACACCGGTAGCAAATGATTGAATAATTCTAGAAATGAAATGTCTGAAATGCAGGAAAAGTCTTTTTTAGTAGCATATCGAATAAGCATGTAGACCTTGATAAAAGATCCTAACTATAGCCTAACATTTCACAAAACACTGAGATCACAAAAACAAGCTTGAAGGGGGGGGATAAGACAGTATTTTTGGAAGAAGCCTTTGTTGGAAGGCACACTGCAACCTGCACCTGCGAGATATAATGAAGCAGAAAATATTAATGCAATACAGCATGATTGTTGCAGGATTCACCTGTCTCATGGCTTACCTGTATAGCCGCTCTGACACTGACAAAGAATACCATCTTCAGCACAATCTACAGCTATAGCATATCTCTGTAATATTTTCCAGAAGATGGAACTTGCCACTCACTAGACAACCAAAGTTCTGCCTTACCATGCACTCGCCAATAGTAATCTAGATGTCAAGCAGTCATTAGAAATGTCTGAGTTTATGAACTTGAATGTCGAAGGATTCAGCTGCTTCAAGGCTTATTACCTCTGTAGCCACTCTGACACTGACAACCACCTGTCATGCATGTGCCATTTGGTGAACTGCAGTTGTTAGGACAGACCGACATGTCACATCCAGCGCCTGTCCAACCGTCAAAACAGCGACAAGTGCCGTTGCTCAGACATTCGCCATGACCAGAACAGTCCTCTGAACACAGAGCGTACCTGAAAAAGAAGCCATAGATCAACCAACCAATCCCTAAATATATCATCCAATCAGACAGTTAGTCAGGAGACCAATTACATGCATGCTAGAGCCGGATGACGATAAATCACCGAAACGAACAAATTAGAAGAGCTGTCTTCGAGCGGTCACAGACTAAATTGATTGCTCGGTAACTGATTCTGAAGAATAACCAAATAAATGCTTGTAATAATCACCCCGTCCATCAGTCATCATTTAATATCAGCCTCACAAACACCTGCTTTATCAGTTCTTTTACGCTGTCTCTAAACAGTAGCGATACGTCAGCAAATTCATTCATTCATGTGTTGGGCATCTATAATTAATATGCACCAATTCCGTACTGAGGATCATTCAGTCGAAATCAAAGAAGAAGAAAATATAAGTGACTGAATGATGATCATTATTTATTTTATTTTATTTTATTTATTTATTTACGCATTTCTATACCGCCCCTTCAAGTCTCCTACTACTCAGAAGCGGTCCCGACTACAGACCGAGGGAGTGTCGTAGTTTTCATGCCGAAGCGCCACGAGCAACTGTAGGTGAAGGACTTGCTCAAGGTCCCTTTTAAGTCGCTTTAAAAGAAGACCAACTCATGTGACATAATAATGACAATCGTAGCTTCATTGATCAATAGTCACTCATCACTGATCATCATCATTATCAATGATTGACTCTGCTCCAAACATATGACTTCTGTAGCATGACTAACGTCACTGAGGAAGTAGTTGATTCAGACTAGATATTAGAGATCACAACTACAGCTCTGATACACGCTTACACCACATCAAAAGTCACTGATTTGTTTAGCATAAGACAGCCATGACAGGACTATTGATCAAATGATCATTGATTACAAAATTATACAAAAGGCATCAGTGAATGTCAATTCAAATTAAATCATAGAGACACAAATCAATCATTCCATCCAGCTTGAAGCAGTCTAGTGAAAGTTCAGCAGGTCATGAGGAAAAATATCATCACCAACATCAATAGTACCACAACATTTACTAATAGCATCAACCATCAGCACAATCATTGTCATCATCAACCGTCATCATCAGCATTCACTCTCATCATCAACAACATCATTATCCACAAGATGGGGCGTGGTAATGCATTGGTGAAGATCGCCACCTTGCAAACGAAGGGTTGCAGGTTCGAATCCCACCCACCCGCGTATGGACCTTTAGCAAATCATTCACTCACAATTGCTCGGGCGCTTCAGCGTATAAAACTCCGACACACCTTCGGGCTGTAGTTGGGTTCGTCTCTGAATATTAGTGGACTGTAAGAGGTGGTATAGAAATACACACACACATACAAGAATAAAATGGAATAGGAGAGCCAGCCAAGCCAGCCAGCCGGGCAGAGTCAAGAGTTTGCCTACATGTAGTTAATTGTAAATCCAGACATGTTGTACGCAGCATCGCTGTAGAAGTAGAGGTATGCCGATCCAGATGTTGCCGTCAGCTCAGGTATCACGTAGTTTGGAGAATTCTGCGGCACTATCAGACCACTGTCAGACGAAATATCAACAATTCAACATCACACAAATAAAACTCATATTCACATTGGACTACCGCTGCATCAAGCACCACGGTACAATGAGCTTGCTCTTTTTTAAAAGCTCATATCAAAGATAAGTACTCAGAGAAATCTGTGGCACTATCAGATCACTGATGAAATACCAACATCACACAAATAAAACTCATATTCACATTGGACCACCGCTGTATCAAGCACCACGCTACAATGAGCTTACTCTTTTTCAATAGCTTATTTTAAAGAAAACGAGATCCATGTCTCATGTATTCAGAAAATTCTGTGGCACTATCAGACCATTGTAAAATGTTCACAATGTAAAATTAAACTCATATTAAAATTAAACCCTAGCTATTGTGACCGAGCACCAATTTCATGTTCTCAAGTAGTTGTTCAGAAAATAATGTCCCGTAATCAGACCCATGTCAAGAAGTCCACCGTGTACAATTGTACATGTATAATTAAAATGTCAACTCATATTTACAAAAGATCCTTCCTTGTTGTATCAAAACAACACAACAATGAGCTTCCGGTATTTACCATATTACAGCTCTTATAGAAAACTAGATTCAGTCTCATGTATCAACCTCTTCTGAGAATTCTGAGGCACCACAAGACCCATGTCAGAAAGTCTACCAGATACAATTTAAAAAATCAAATGATGTTGTAATGGACCCTCGTTTTATCAAGCAACACGCTGCAACGAACTTGCAATATTATGTTACAGCTCACAGTAATTAATAGGAATCCTTGCCTTGGACTTTCTAATATGAAATTTTGTGCTATGAAAATGCATGCACCAAGCAGTTAAGTCAACTTTGAAGTCACTAGGTATGTATATAGCACCTTTTCAGAACATCACTATGGACAAAACATGAATTCTATTCATTTAAATGTGCTATTTGCAACTCATGTGCTGCTCAGAAGGGTAAAATTCCAGCCAATCATCTAAAGTAGTTTATCACATATAAGCACTGTTGGCCATTAACAAAAAAACAACCTTCACTGTGAAATTTCTGCACAAAACAACCTTAACCCCAAGCATTGATTAGCCCTGATGCTCAGTAGCTATTTGGATTTTGTTTTAAGAACATTCCATTCAATGGCAATGAAACGTCCTCTTGAATACATACAGTGAGCTGTATCAAATATCGCATATTTACAAGGAAGCTGAAACCAATTGGCATGTGCGCAATAAAAAACTTGGGAATTGTGCCATTGGCAATTTACCATTTAATCAGAAGTTTTGTTAAAGTAGTATGTGCTGGAAGGAGAGTCAATTATTGTGCGACACTGTGATATTACTTATACAGTTAAATTAAGACACATATATTGCAGGCAAGAAATTTATGGTATAGTGATTACAAATATAATGGTTCATACAAAAGTTCTGGAAAATGAATATCTAAGCAAACACAACTACATTCAGAAGGGCTCCACGAAGCCCTGCGTATAAAAATATTATATAGTATATAATATATTCATATTAATATTATAAGCATTATGTGCACACACAATCACACATGCATCAGGATATATTAATTACACTCTGCAACACAACATTACATACATGTGTAAACAGACGCAATTGTGTAATGCACACAAAATTGATGTATACAATATCTAATGTACATTGCACATAATCATAAATAACTTAGCAGCTTATTTGCAATTTGTCTGTCCGCTTTACTTCGGGACTGTTTCATTGTCTACTACTCTGCCTGCATAATAAAAATTATGATATTCTCATTATTCTGCCACTTTATCTATAGACAGAGAACGAGGCTATTCATCTTGCTCAATTGCCCTAGGTTGGCAATATTGGCAACTTTGGGCCCCAAAGCTTTTTAATGGTAACAAACACTGAAGAGCAATAAATAATCAATTAACTTGCTGTATCTATCAGAAACAGCAGTATTGGGGAAGTTAGGGTTTCCAGAAACTGAACATTGGAATCCAAGAAGATTATACCACTTAACAAATTATACTTTTTGGAGTTTATCAAGATCGCAAACTTTGCCACTTCCTGCTATTCGTTACTACGATTTTTATATTCGCTTCTTACAATACAAGTTAAAAAGAAAACCCTCACACTGATCAGCTTTTGGACCACTAAATAGTTTTGCCCCTCTCAACTCATATACAGATGGAGAGGCAATCTCCACTGCATATATGCACCAACAGCATGACCCACGGAACAAGAGGTGTTTACCTGAGAATTGCAATAAGTGGAGCGTCGACAGATGTGCCATCGAATATGTACAGGTGATCCCATCCACACTCTGTGGCGAAATCGTCAAACGTAAGTCGTACAGGTAAGTCTGAGCCTCCTCCGTCCACCAGCCACGTACACTTGTTGTCAGTAGTGTAGTTTCCAGTGCCGTCTGTTATCACACCACTTGGTGACTGCATACTACAATTAAAAAACTACATCTGTATGGATATGATTGTCTAAATAACTCCTGTCATCAACCTCCAAAGTTTCATCTATGCTCAAAGCCATCTTGGTCCCTCCCATAAGTGATAACTTTTCTTATCAAACGGAACATTTCACTTGTTTTTTACATGGAATTCAAATTCATGTCCTTAGGGTTTCTTATCTAGTGAGATGAACCATTCATTAGACGGTATTTCCAGCAATTTTACTAAAAAGGCGACACATTTATTAATTTAATTATCACACTGCCCTCGGTCCTCTCTTGTCATAAAGGCAAGGCCGAGGGACCTATACAGGCATTCAAAGGGGAGCCCATTTCATGGAGGTCGTATGGGGAGAGTACTCGGTCATGGGTGAGTGAGTGAGAATGGGCAGCACAGACGAAAGAATATATAACAACAAGCTCATACTAAAATTGATTGGTAAGCTTGTTGTTAAAGGGCTAATCAAATCAAATCCGTTATATGGCACTTCAGACAAAAGACACTCAATAGCTAATAATTTAAGCGTACTTGAAAGTCGAAAGGTCAAGAAATCTAGAAGTCAGGCAATGTCTGGTAATCACATTCATAGATCAAACCTGAATGACATTCGAGGTACTGACACAACAGACAAAACAGAAACCAGACAGAACTGCGGAGGAAGAGTTAACCTATTCGTTAAGAAGCAGCAAATCGTATGGAATGCCTGCTACTTCATCTTCTCAGCCTTGGAACATGACATGACAGCAGGTTACAAGCTGCTCTCCTTCGATGCTTTTTCTAAACAGCATAGGGTCTGGGAACTCTGCTATATGATTAGTTTCCTGGAAGCCACAAAGCTAAAACTGATGTACTGGCATTACATTCTGTGTGGCACCTTTATGATAAGAAATCAATTTCTTTACTAAGCTTGTAAACAACCTTAAACTAGGAATTCCAGGCATGCAAGCGTGTGTAAATATTCGTGCATGTAGAATCGTTAAACTTCATTACGTACAGGAACTCATGAGAACCAACTCATGTTGTAACGGAGGTTCGACTCGAAGGCACATTGCCATGAACTCACGCATCATAAACAAACGTGCAATATTTAGGTCGATAAAGGAACTCGATAAATGCAGCCTTTAATTATACGACAGCCGTCCATCATAGCTATCATAAGCACAATCCCAGGTTAATGATCATTTGTTACATGCCTCTACCAACAAAAGTGTGCAACAATCTAGTTAGTGGCTATCATGCTCGACCATCAACCCAGAGGTCTGGACTAAAAAAAGATGACAGGAACATAATATTTAAATTATTATGTTGCACTCATATTTATGTAGCAGCACAATTATTAAATAAATAGGCTGGCATAGACTGATGGACGAACAGTATCCACACAACAGATCTGTGCCAATGCTGAAGTCGCTAAAACATCAAGCTTATGGCTGGCCGCAGAGGCGTCAACTCGTGAAATTGTTCAATATTCCATTTCATTTCCTTACTGAAACCAATTCAGTCAGTCATTTCAGTATACAATATCTGCACTGTCGGTTACAAAAGCCACCTCTGAAGTACAAAAGTTCTGCCAAATGGAGCTGTCTATTGTCTATAATATAATATTAGGACATTAGCTCGGCATGGGTCCGTCCGCCATCGGTGGGTAACAGCGTAACACTATTATATGCAGAATTATAAGTGCACTTTCACTTAAACGCTTGCAAGTGCATTTCTCAGCTTGTATGGCTGAAAAACCAGCAAGTGTTCAGCCCAAAGAGCTGAAAGTTTTCAGCCCAAGTGGCTGACAAAGCTAGCAAATACTTTTCAGCCCGAAGTATTTGCTGGTTTTGATCTTGTATTAAAAGCCTAGGTCTTGTAAAGTCTATTACCAAATTTTGATTTGCGGCCAATAAGGTGCATCGCTGTTTAGGCTACTAAGTCCATCGAATGTCAGACTATGGTAAAGGGAGAAACAGTAATCAAGGCGAGCTATGACAAAGGAGTGCACTAGCGTAGAATCCGTAGATGCGGCACTAGAAGAAAAAGAGCATGAGACAGTTCGCAGTTGACGCAGCTGGTAAAAGTACTCATGGTTATGGTGTAGCTCAAAAGTGAGTTCCTGATCGAGGAGAATGCCAAATTCATGGACCGCTATGGTGAAAGTATAGCTTTGAAACTTGGTAGCAAGATCTTAGTTTTTTAACTTGGCAAGTTGGAAAGCTTCTGCCGCATGTCAAACCATATGAATTTGGTATTAACATAATTTGGTCACGACAATGAATGGTCGATTTCACATGATCAATCAATAGCTAGCTTTTTAACCAGAAACTCAGTGAATAGCAAGTAAATGAGAACATCATGTGGAAGTCAAAGGAAAAAACCAGACAACATAGGAAAAACATGATTCAAATAACGATGTGATCAAACAATATGGAAAAACAATCTACTTAAAATTTCATTACAAGATGAGCCCTTCCGTTCCAGTTGAGCATGATACACATTCAAATGTGACCGACTCATGCCCCGTTCAAAATTAAGCTAGATCTGTCTCAAAACAAGGCTTCCTCCTGAGGAGCGAGGCTAGAGCAATGGATAACACACTGGCACGAAGCGCTTACGACACGACTTTGGTTCACCCAATTTACAACCGGCAACTTCCGCAACTAGTTATATAAACCTACTTCGCATAATTAATTTATTCGTCTTCTACGTTTATTTGCATTTTTGCAGCATGTAAACTCTGCATGAGCTACAGTGACATTGTGATTTATGTTTACTGCTTACAGTTCTGTAACTATGTTCTTCAGCTGTAGTTGAGTTGAAAGTGCTTCCTAGTAAACTTGCTATGTAAATCTTTATAAATAAATGAATGAATATACTCCAATATCGAAAATGGTATTCAGCAACAAATCTGCAACATGTTGCGCAAGCCATATGATAACGAGACAATGTTGATATTATGGTGCCAGTATACTTGGACGGTTGATCATCCGGGGAACATGAAGCCACTAGGCTCTCACTCAGGTTGAGGAATGAGCATCAATGTTAGTTCAGAGACTGTCCAGTCAACAGATTGCAGCAGTAATGCTTACAGATCAGCTGAGTAATCCTCAGAACCAGCTTGAGCAGAGCAGTCTTTAGAAAGTCGTGCAAACAAGTGCATTAACGTGGATGTTAATAAAGAGTCACGTGTACCTGTGAGTAACTTTACTGCTTACATAAGGATGTTCTCTGATCTCTAGAGCTGAGGAACATTGAAAACAAAGGTAGTATCTTTACCTGCAGGCAATTCAGGAGTCTCTATAGCAACAAGTAAATAACTGTCAACATGATCTTGCAGTTTACCTTTAGGCTTTTTGGTGTTTCCATCTGAAATTTCTGTAACGGCACATTAATGTGTACTATGTAGTATAGCACGAGCATGTTACTTTAATCCATAGGAGAAGTTTCTTTAGTTTAGATGTATGCAAAGAAGGGTATATACACTTAATTGTCATACCTTGGACTACTGTCCATATGTGGACAGTTTTTACTTAAACACTGCATTAAACAACTGGAGCTCAAACATTCTGACCAGTGACAATGACATCACTCATGAAAATCGTAACTGTCATCCCTTACATGTTTCTTCAAAAACAATGTCAATCCAACACAAAACGTTTGTGCAAATCATTCTATACCACTTCCATCTTTATAAGATAGCACCTCATTTACCTACGTATTAACATGTGCATCAATGTCGGTCTTTTTGAGTGTTTATGTTCCATACCATTTGCAAGATAACACCTCATTTACCTACATATTAACATACACATGTGTCGTGTCGGTCTTTGTGAGTGTTTGTGTAAATGTGTATATGTGTGTGAGTGCATGCTTTAATATGCTACTCTGCATTTTGTCTCGTGATTAAGAAAATGGTGATTAAGAAAATGGTTTATGCCCTCTCTGTAGCAAACATCATGTAAGCCTATAATGATTTAAACATTACTCAAAGCAACTGTTTTCAAAGTGCAATTCCCCAACCTAAAAAATTATTTTGAAGTAAATTCTGTATTTAAAAATTGTCAGAGATACATTGCAAATTTAACTTAAAAAATCCAAAGTTGAGGTCGGGGCAGAAATTTGGATGAAGATTTCTGTTCCACGAGCAACCCAGGTGACTCAGCTATGTGTACACTGTACACTGGCCTACACGGTTGGTTGATAATCAGACGGCGAAGGAGAGGACTGGCAAACGCCTCATATGCCGAGGCCTAGAAAATGAAGTTGTTAACACTTCATATCCATTAGTAACCTGAAGGCTAGCTAGAGGGGACTCATTATTAGTATTATAAGTAAGTAAGAAAGTATATCCTTTGAAGACCTTCATTGAACCACTACAATTTGCTGTACATAATGAATCAAACAAATCTAGAGTAAATCCTAACATTTTGCCAAAAAATCCACAATGGGTAAAATTCTGCCATGGGCAAGTGTGACATCGAGGGCTAAGAGTGGGTGCAACATCTAATGCAGATTTCACGATCAGATAAGAACTGTGAACATCCTTTAGAGACCCTTAAATTATCCATAAAAATACACCAGTATAATTATACCACAGAATGCAGAGGGACTTGAGAGGCACTCGACTGTCAACTGAGCTTGGACAAGAAGTGCTCTGAAACATTTCTGTTCCACTTTGCCCCTAACAAATTCAACCTTACACGAGTACTGATCGTTCGCATTTGGTGAGAGGATCAAGTGGCGAAGGAGACGGCTAACCGCCTGTCCTCGTGTGCAAAGGCAAAGAAAGAGGAAGTTTTAAACACTAAACAAACTTGGCTGCTTCTACCTGGTAGCTTAAGACACTTCTATTAGATGTAACTTTTTATTATTATTACTACCAGGGGCTTCTATCCCTATACCCAGAGGATGCAAGAGTGCTCAGTGGAAAACAGGGGGGAACATTTGATAATGTATAAATTTCAGAAATAGGGGGGAAGACTGGTCAGATGGGATGGAAGAATATTTTTGAGGGGGGAAAATGG
>JAQFXW010000462.1:0-18873 GCA_034693945.1 Dendrobaena attemsi
TTATTTCTGATATACCTCCATTACCTGACAATGAATCATACCAAACTTTTCCAGATATCTAGAGAAGTGGACCAAATATGTTTTCCAAAATATCATATGATTCCTACATACCATAAATTTATAAGAGTCTTTAAACTTCATATACCGAAATTTAGGTTTACAAGCAATTTTAGTTCAAATTTTGTAAAAAAAAAAATTGTGCAATTCTAACATGAAAACGGTTTTATTATTTTTTGAAGAAATTCTAAGTTGAAGGCCTATGGTTTGATGATTAAATTACAGAAAATGTGCAAAATGCCCTCCTTCTACTTGTACGCAACCCTGGAGGCATCAGCGCCATTGAGCAACAGACCGTCGATTATCCTCTAGCTTAATATCGACTTCCTTTTGCGCATGAAAAAACCGAAATCATTAAACAACAAAAATAAAAAAATATGCTTTTTTTTACTTTGAAAACACTAATAAAGTAATTATAGTTCAAGTTTTAATATTTTGTTCATAACATAAAAAAATGGTAGTTAAAGTTTAGCTTACATTTTATTGAATCAAGGAGTCGAAATTTTCTGGTAAACCTATTTTTCGGTATATGAAGTTTGAAAACTCATATAAAATTGATGGAACGCTGGAATCATATGATATTCTGGAATAATATTCTTGGTTCACTTCTCTAAATAATTGAACAGTTTTAGTGTGATTCAGTATCAGGTTTTGGAGATATATCAAACACTTTGGCTTACTTTTTATTGAACCGCTGTGTATAAAAATATTCTATAATGTTTGTGTTTTGCAGCCAATATGCTATCCACAATAATCAATATGCAACGTATGCAAATGAAGTTCTCTATAGCCAACGAGATGCGTCATCGGGGTCATTCACATGTGCTGCATAATTATGATAACTATTATTGTAATGATTTCGGTAAACGGTGATACATCGAGACGTTTAAACAGGATCTGCATCTGACTAATTAGTATTTTGCCTGGGGTGAGTAATCAACACTAAGCAGGTTAGAATGCTCACCCAATGACTGGAGGGGTAGACATTCGAACCTCTCTGTCATCTGATCAGGTACAGAGGACTATACTACTCTGAGTATGACCCTTGAGCTGGTCCTATACAAATTAAACGCTCAGTGCCATCGCTAAACGCTTCTTCGGTAAACATACATTTATTTTTATTCTATTTATTCACACATTTCTATACCGCCCCTTCAAGTCTCCTACTACTCAGAAGCGGTCTCGACTACAACCCGGAGGTGTGTCGGAGTTTACACGCCGAAGCACCCCGAGCAATTGTGAGTGAAGGACTTGCTCAAGGTTCTTACGCGGCGGGTGGTATTCGAACCCGCAACCCTTCGGTTGCAAGGCGGCGACCTTCACCACTAGGCCTAGACGTGTGCAGCGTTTAAATACAAAACATAAATCCTAGAAATTACAATTTTCGCATGCATTCTATACTGAGAAGTCCAACTGCGATTAGGATTTTATGGCTGTGAGACAGTCAGAAAGATACACAGACAGACAGACAAGACAGACAGTCAGGTATAAAGACAGGCCGGCAAACAGACAAAGGGAAATTCGTCGTTTTCGGAATTCTATCAGTCTCGCAACAAAACAAGAGACACGCAGAGACAGACCGAGGCAGAGACAGAGAGAAGGGGAGAGGAAGAGACATAGTGGTCGCTGCTGTAGCAGCAGTGGACCTCTGTCGATAGCAATATATCTGTCTTGATCGATGATCGTGAGACTCTGTGATCCGAAAGAACGGATCACATGCGATCATGGTCAACACTCTCTGTCATCTCATCCATCTCTTATAAAAACCTCCTGTTACTCTCTGCCTAATGCAATTCCGTTGTATACGCTATGTGTACGCTATGCTATACGAATACCTTATGATGTGTGTTCTTTTAATGTATAAGAGTGGTACACGTAAGTAAGTTATAGGCCTACGTGATAGATATCTTACAACTTACACCCTAAAATTAAAACAAATGCCCACAACTGATGCATATACCACTTGCTTTCATCCATTCATTCATTCGTTACAGTAATTTATATAGCGCCCCTTCAAGGCAACTACTCAGAAGCGCTTCCGACCCCAGCACGGGTAAAAGAGAAATTTTGAGGTGCGTGTAAAATGTATTAGATTGGACCCTAGGGAGCGAGCGCAGTTGCACAGGGAGCTCGATACTTGAGTTTATGGATTTGCTGATGCCGCGTCGGAGTACTCGGAGTTAGCATGTCGAAGCGCCTCATTTACTGCGCCTTTTGCGAATAAAGGTTAAGTCTACTTGCAGGACTCTATCTTAGATATAATAATATTATTCTTCATACCCGCGTATTATTCTAAGCTTCATCCCACATGGCAACTGTGGGTGAAGGTCTTGCTCACGATCCGTACGCAGTGGCTTGAGATGGATTCGAACCTGGGACCCTTCGGATGCAAGGCGGCGAACACCACCACGCTGACGATTCGCCAGAAGTAGCTAGATACAACAGTACATTGTCTCAATGCATTATGCATAAAATTTTATACATATACCTTATACCAATAAGGAGAGAAAAAGGAAAGTAAAAAAAGAAAAAGAGAGGAAATGAGAAATTTTCAGCACGTATCTTTTCAGCCTAATTCAGGAAATGTTACATGCAGAATCGTCGAGTATATAACGGATGTTCCTCCATCATAAGATAAGTTATAGCCATCCTATATCAGCGTCATGCATTAAAATACTTGACGTATATAAAACATGTCGGTCTCTATCTCTCTCGTGGCAGACGATGCACAATGTAATAATATCGTCCATGGTCAGTAAAACCATGATATATACTATACATGGTATATATACAGTGATATACTATACATGGTATATATAGAGTGATATGATGATGAAACCTCATCTGCGTTCTTCACATGCTGACCATCTTCTTCTTCTTCTTCTTCTTCTTCTTCGCCGGAAGCGATTTATTAGGCTCTGCGTCGATGCTCATTTTTGCGGAAAGACAACAGTGATTAGATTATATAGCGCCCATCTAATGTAACTATATGCACGTGGAGTCTGTGGACACGATGGACAGAACGATATAAAATGATTTATAAAATACAAGCATACATTACATACATACATACATTACATAACATATGCATTCAAACAAGCTTACAAACATACAAACACATACATCCGCATCGGTACATCATAGATACATACAAACAGTATTACATGCATGTAATAATACGTCATTACATGCATACATACACACAAACTTCTACTGTGCAGTGTCGCTCTTTTTCCATTGCTGGCCCAGCACTTTGGAATGGGCTTCCACTTGCTTTGCGTTTATTACCTAAAGACTCTTCTAGTTCCTTTTATTCTTCTCTTAAGACTGTGCTCTTTCGCCGGGGCTGGTTTGGAAGTGCCTCTGAGCAGTGTTCTTGAAGGGGCGCTATATAAATGTGTGAATAAGTAAAAAAAATAAAAATAAACATACATACATACATACATACATACATAAGTATACATTCGTTCATCGATCTCTTTCCGTCTCCTTCCATCGTCCACTTCGTTCCGCAAGCAGACGATATTAGATCTCATGGTAGACCTCGCACTAGAACAGTTTTGTTCCGGTCCTTGCATCAACAATTGGTCCCTCTCTATGAAATGTTTTATCCCCTACTACTCGATCTAAAATTCTTATTCTTGTGCTCTTCTGAAGATCTATTTATTTTCTTCTCTTGTGACCTAGCACACTGCGAGCACTTCTGAATGGGCCACGATACATTCATAAGCTACACATCAGTATGCATACAAGTTCCCTTTGGTGCTGTAAACCACATTTGCAAACAGCATTATAATATGTATGTACAGTATTCTCAAATACAGATTTATGTAGCTCATGGATATTCGATATCAACTTGGTGGAACATGTGTATGCATGAGACTTATTGATTTGGAAGGGGCTCTGACCTGAGACAGATGAATGATGGGAAAACGTCTTTTTAAGCAAACTAACGATCTATAATATTTCAAGCTCTTCAGCCCACGATATCCTATAATTATCAGTACATGTATTTAACGTAAGCTATTCATTCCGAAATAAGAGAAGAGGCTCGAGTTTCACCCGACGAAGTCACCACGTAAGTTTTCTTATAGATACATTGAACAAATCCTTCTTCACTCACAATGGCTCGTCTATTGAATCGATGCTCTATTTATTTTTATTTATTTTTATGTATTTTTATTTATTAACATATTTCTATACCGGCCGCCCATCAGATCCATTTACTACTCAGAGGCGGTCCTGATCACAACCCGTAGGTGTGTCGGAGTCAACACGCCGAAGCGCCTATAGTAAGTGTGAGTGAAGGACTTGCTTAAGGTCCTTACGCAGCGGGTGGGATTCCAACCTGCAACTCTTCGGTTGCAAGGCGGCGACCTTCTCCCCTACACTACCTTGCCCCATGCCTTACTTGTGAGCTTTGGAGCGAGGAATATCCAATTCGCATTCGCGTTGTATAATTGCAAGACACTCACCAGAAGATATAGCCTATTCGCCACCATTTATTCACTGGGACTTATTCGCTGCAGGATATTCACTTAAAGATATTCACTTAATGATATTCATTGTAAGAATAAGATACCGGTATTTGGTATATGCCTGTATGCAAAGCAAGGTATTCACTGGAAACTGTTCACTGCAAGATATTGGTATTAGCCGTATATAAAGGCGCATACATACAAATAACTGCAGAAGATATTATTAACTGCAAAATAGTGCTATTCTCAGTATACGATACTAATCGCAAGAGAGACTCTCGGACAAAGAGTGAGATCATTAATTACACGTGCAACTGTGTCTGCCTCTGCAGAGCCATTAGTCGGAGCTATATAAACTTTTCGCTTCGTTTGAATAGAATGCAAGACAATGAGATGAACTAATAGGCCTACGTATAACGTTTTTAGCGGATGCTTTTGTAATATGGCATACTGATACAGTATAATCCGGCTTATATAAGTAACAATGTAACGATCAATTATAGGATCATTTGAAATGCTAAGTATATACAGGCGCTAGATAAATATTCAGTCGTCGGACATGTGTGAAAGTACACATCGATATCACTATTAATATAGGAATAGCAGCCGCAAGCGTTGAAAGAAAAGGATCCATTCATGATGTTTGCATATATTATGTGTAAATATGTATGTATGCATGACATGAAAATACACGTTGTATACATGAAGGAATGTATAATTATCATGTAGGCTTATGCGTGTGTATATATATGCATAGGCTATATAATGTGCGTGTGTAGGTGTGTGTACATATGTGTGTGTAGGCCTATGTGTGTCTGTGCGTGTACGATGACGTTGTACTTTATAGACTCTAATTATGGAGCTTTTTAGCTGCTGTCTCTCCAATCGATATGACTGTGTTGTATATACAAGATATATGCAATGCAATGTGTTGTATATACAAGATATATGCAATGCAATGCAAATCCTTGTTTCTCATAATTCCTCCTGATGCGCATGCGCCTTCAGTGACCGAATGCTGCTGCGTCGGGTATTATAAAGCCAATAATCCTGTCCTCATGTTACACAACATCTATAATATAGGAATATTGTTATTATGTAGATTCTGTGGTGGTGCTCGCCATAAATAACCGCAGAGCCCCGTCACAAGAATCGCTCTTCAACATAATAACCGTTCGTTGTGGCAAGGAAGCGGTCTGAAATATTATGGCGACATCATTAGAAGACGAGGGAGGAGGCTGTTCTGTTGAACGAACTGATAAATAGCTCTTCTTTCTGTCGCCGCGCTCCCCGCCTAGCAACATAAATCGTCGTTGTATGCAGCTGTATACAAGACTTCTTTTGTCTTTTATCTGTCCACGTGCACACCGCACGCAGCGTCTAATGGGGCAGAGCAGCGGCGCTTTCTATGTAATATTATGATGATGCATTCCATTCAATATGCATGCATTCATTGCATTCATTGCATTCGTTTACCCGCGTTATGGCCGCATAATAATTTTATGATGTTCATTTCGCGAGGACTAGCTGAATACGTTACGACGGGCTTTCATCGCATAGGCATATAAGGCCTACAACAGTCTCTGCATCTGAAATTGCATTTATAGGTCTAATAAGTCTAATCTGTGCAGATAATAGTTAATATAATAATAGAGAGAATTTTATAACATTATAGACGACACTGGATCAAAAACGACCAGAAAATGTCAATCCAACGCGTAAAATAGGACACAGCACTGACTGAAGCATAGTAATTGATCATAGATTCAAGGGGATTAGGCCTACAATTTTTGTGTCTTCTGACTTTCAACTATGCCTATTGAGCATATTAGACCAAAAGGTCTAACTAAAATGTTTGTCTTATAGTACTGCCATGCATACAGATTGCAGAGGCGTAGCCAGAAACTGATTACGGGGTGTTTCGATTATTTGACCTGTTTTAGTCATTCGCCCAAATTTCGAAATTTCTGTCTATTTACGCTCCCAATAAAATCCGATGACCTTTTTGACCACAATTTTAAGATTTTCTGGCTAAATTCATTTTCATCATTTCTTTCTGGTTTCAATGGTGTCGCGTCTTCTTTTCAAATCAACTTTTACATGAAAATAAACATTTCTTCATTTTCTCGGGGGGCGGGGGTTTACATTAAAAATACATGAACATAAATTAAAAATCTTGGCGACAAATACTTTCGGGAGTTGGGGGGGGGTTGAGTTGAACCTGTGAACTTCCCCTAAATAAGGTTTCTTAAATCGAATGCCAGTTATCGAGCAACTCCAGCGAGTATTTAAGCGTTGAGTACGAATTATCGAGTAGATTCTAAAGTGTTCTTTCAGCTTTACATCCAATCGAATTTCCATTTGACCGAGAAACACAAGAAAGTCGATTGCGTGTATTGTACAGCACGAAGAATGAGAAGAGACAATTCGATTATCTGTTTCGTATAGACTTTACAGTCAACCAATCTACATTTCAGTGCAACTTTCAATGCTGCAGTAGGCGTATACCGTCGCGTGCTCAATTCTCGCAGGTACAGTTTACTTTCCTGCACATCATGTAAAGCCTCGTTAAATTGGTCTGGATAATGTATCGGCCTAAACCTATAATGTAACGTAATCGAAATGTCACTGCTATGCTCAGTCTGTAGCCTACCGTGAGTCTCTGACACGAAGATAACGGAAACCCGTCTTCGACCTCTCAAGGGTATATCCTCAGCGCTGTAGGAAGGAACGCCAGCAAAACTTTACCAGGGAATTGCCGTCAGCTCGTCTTCCTCAGCCCTTAATTTACAATATGTCGTTGTAGGTTAGACCCAGCCGATCAGACCCGGGACTTGGATGACGGTCACCTCAACTCTACGAAGGCAGGCAGCGGCTCTCTAGAGGCACGAGAATCTTCAACACTTCAGTGCGATGAAATCAACTCGTTTTATTCAACAGCAAACAGTCATCGTTTAACTATAATTTTATTAGCTGGCTGGTTTAACTTGTTTGTTCCACCTAGTATCTTCCAGGTGGCCCTGTCTTGCGGGACACTCGGCCTCATTTGGGTCTCCTGGGTGACTTTAAACTAGTTTTGTCAACAAACTCTATGTGACTTGTTTTGCTTGATTGCTGAATAAATTTGATTTGATTTGATTTGATTTGAAACAGCCAGCAAAGAACATCTGAAGACCTGACAGACAATGTTTCCTATCTTTCTTCTGAACTACACTCAACTACTACTCTGAGCTTCTAATGCTTCAACTAAACTCTGAACCTCAATTGCCTTACTGCCTTCTTAGCATTACAAGTTAACCTTATTTATAGCAGAGTGTCCGAACAAATTTACCTAGATTGTCCGGACAAATTGACCTAATTACATTTAAAGTGTCCGGACAAATTGACCTAATTACATTTTGATGTAAACATTATTTAAATTAGACTAGACTACAGACGGATAAATAAAGGCCGTGAAGCGGCGGCTGACTACAGCAGAGAGGCTGTTCATATTTGACATCAATAAAAGGGCTGCTGACTAGGCTATAGCTATACAGCAGGGGGTCACTCAACGCGAATTTCGCGACAATATTATAGCCTACATATATCAATATTATATATGATACGGACATCATCTAAATCATTCAAAATAGGTATATTAATAGGTCTATATAATATCGTTTGGTTTAGCATCTCTATAGGCCTATGTTCGCTTATTAGCTCAATTTCCGCTGTATTAGCCTATATAGCTCAGTCAGTGAAGTTTTAGTATAGAAGTAGGTGAAGAAAACCATCTTCAAAGGTTAAACGTCAAGTCGTCAACACGTCCTCATAAAATCCAATGCTAAAACCCGGAAGGCTACAGACAAGAAGTTATTATAATTTTATGATTATAAAACAGTGTAACATAACGCTGCAGGCCTAACAGTAAGCCTATAGACAGTAGGCCTATAAGCTACGTTACAACCATAACATTATACGGAAGGCTGTATACACTGTAATGTATACGGTTCCATAGAAACAGTCGTCGTCATTATTGAGAGAGAAGGTTTGTTTAACGACGGTGTATGACACAATGGCCTTTACCGTCGGAGGCAAAAATTTGCTCGGTTTATTACAACCATGGGAGCTTTTTGAGGTGGGACCTACCTTGTTATATAGGCCTAGGCCTAAGACTTATCCTTCTAAAATAATACAACAAAATACAACATAACAAATATGGAGATACTTGCTAATCAATGTTAGAGTAAGCGGCGGCGGAGGGGGGCGTAGAACAATAACACGTAAGAGAAACGCGTGTGTTCATTAATATTTTACAGGATTAGGTCTATTGCTTTCAGACTTTGGAGCGTATACATATGCTACACACACGGCACTCTGAGAACAAACACGCGTCTAATTCTCTCGCGACGTATAGTCTATATAGCCTAATGCACTAACTATGGTAGGCTACAAGTAGGAAAGACACCATTTGGTGAAAGAATAATTATTATAGACCAATCAACGAAAAAGCAAAGACATGCCAAACGTTCAGAAGTCACAAGAAAAATCGCTTTCGATATTGAGAGAGGTTTGAGTTATAGGCCTTTTATATCATTGGCTACTGCTCAACGACGACGCTGGTTGTTTCGTGATGAGACGATTATCGTCGCCCTCCTTCTCTATTCAGGCTTGGGACTGGCACCATAAGTTAGCATATATACAGCTGATCCTATATACAGAGTCAGAGACACGAATCACACGATATAATACGTATAAGGGGTATAGATGAGCTGCATCAAACACACATGTAACTGGATTAGTCGAAATGCTCCTGAAAAGGAGAAGGTAAAGGTCTCGGAAATTTAGAAATGGCCGTTTTGACAATGTAGCCATTCGTATAATTATATGCAGAGTTCAGAAATGCATAGATGGAGCTGTATTAAACTGCACGTACGGATGACCTATACACCAGAACATAGCCTCCTGCCTCCAGAGTTAGGTAGGCCTGTGTATGGTAGTCAGGGTCCTATTTGTCAAAAAAGGAAGGGGTCAGAATTTCGGGAATCTATATAGGCCTAAATCTATATAAATAATAAAACTTTGATAAGTCGCGGATAATGTTATTACTTATTAACGATCCGGCGCGATGCATTAGCCCTAAGCATGACATCTGAAATTATGTGAACCAGAAGTAATAATCAGAAGCCTTTCCGTCATAGTTTTCCTTAGTCTAAGCAAGTCTTATAGGAATATTGAAACTGTTTGCACAGGCTTACGGAGTTGTAGCTGCGTAATTACAATACAATACAATACAATGAAACTAAGCATTTGTAACGCGCTTTAACAAGACAATTCTTGCACGAAGCGCGCAGCCTTTGATGTTAAAGTCACGAAGATGCTACATTAGAAATTGAGATGCTCTATTATGGAAAGTAGCTTTCGGAAAGTTTATTTACAGGCAACTGCAATGAACGTGTGCTGAAATATTTAATTTATTTCTAGAGTCGCATCACACAGCATTAGGTCTAATTTTGCATCGGAAAAGTACGTTTCCCCAACATACCATTTTGGCCTTACCAATTGGCCATTTCAAATCTTCTAAATCAATTAGGAGCAAAAGTTCGGCAAATTAAAGTTGTGAATTCACGAGTATTACATTTATACCGTCGACTCGTATACGATGGAGCCTCGAAGTAGACCAGGCATCTAGGGAACTGCATGAGGAGACGAAACAGATGTGAGAAGCGAGAAAAGAGGGATTGTGTACAGACTCTGCACTGCCGTCTGCAGACTGTAGGCCTGTAGTCTGCAAAGCATAAATTTCTAAATGTAGGGCCTATAGTTGCGGATTTACCTATAGGCACCGGGGGCAGCCCCCGTGCCCCTGTCGGATCTGAAATGGCGCCCCCTCAGGCCCGTTCTTCAGCTTAAGATTTCTTTAATGGAAACTAAAATCACGAACCTTTAATAGCTAGGCCTAATTACAATAGGGCCTACTGATCGAATGTGCGCATGATATTAATATTGGGCAATTATTGGCATTATGCAAATTTATATGAAATCAGAGGCATAACGAGGGGCGGGGGTACAGATGTCCCCAGGATCAGGGGCAAGGAGCGCAAAATGAATGACGAAAAAGAAAACCACAGTGGAAACTAGAAAATACGATCACCGACCGACAAAAAGGGCTCTTTATTTTGGCGCCATGCACTAGACCAGATCCGCCCGTCATCATTGTTGGCTCTAAAAAACAGTCTTGGCAACGTTTGGTTGTTTTGAATCTTTTCAGTCGGCTATAATTATGTTGTTGTTCAACTGGTCTTGCTCCACTTCCAAGAGCTTGTAGTACAGCTTTTCAAATTTATATCTTAACCCAAGTCACACATGGCGTTTTGGATATTCAGCTAAAGTGACTTTCGGATTGGGCATGCAATGTGGTCTACACTTGTTAGATGAAAACTGAAATGACGCGGAGATTATTTCTTATTCGATCAAATCATTTCATGTTTTCAAGTAGGCCTAAATAACCTTTGCTTAAATTAGTAATCGTATCCTAATCGTAATTGTGTAGATTAACATAGCGCCTATATACAAGATAGGCTACATTGCACACCGACGCAGGCCTAATATAAGTCTATGAGTTTATGGTGTCGCATATGGTCAAATCAACAAATTTGTTAGGCCTATAGAATAGTTTGTAGTAATAGACTATCATACATCATGACATCATTTCAAGTTCCCACTGAAATTTAGACTTAATTACCATTTTGTCCTAGCAAGAATGTGGCGCCCCTCAGAATTGACTCTTGCCCTCCCGTGCAAGAAATCCTGGATCCGCCACTGAGGGCCTACCACTGTAATCTACCACTGTAATCTGTAGCTCGTAGATTAAGAAATATATATAGGGGTTGGAGAGGCAATTGTGTAGAGTTGATGACAGGAAGCGAATAATTGGAGTGAAAGGAGACGAAGGAAGAAACGGAATAGGACATGGAACGAAAGAATGACAGGAAGATAGACGAAAGATGGAGCGACTTGGAATTTGTGTAGTTAAGAGGTCTGGCCGTCTGAGCGATATTTTTGAGGGGGACAAGACGATCCCACCGTGCAGCACAATATGAAACAGGACTCTTGGAATATAATTTTTAGTGTCTTTGGCGGGCAGTTCGAAAGGGTGCGGTCCGGGTCGCAATTATTAGCTGCTTCTAACAGTTGGAGGAAACAGGAAACTCTTCGTAGTTTATAAGCCGAGTGCTCTAGTCAATCGATAGGCCCTTACCTCCTGAACTTCGCAAATTTTCTGTTCCCCTCTCAAGCACCCAACTTGACTTGACTCAGTCTCTCCTATCTATCACCCCTAACGCTTTCCTCCGCTCAAAGTTGAAGTTTCACCTCTTCAATCATTCCTCTTATTCTAATCCCTCTAATTTGATTTGACGTCGCGAATAACCTGGTGCTCTGGCCTGTCTTTCACGCAGAACTTCAGATTATATTATGTCAAATTTACGATAGGCATATAGGATCTGCAGACTATTATAGTGGGATTAAGCTATAATAATTATTATTATTGTGTCATCTTATGCATAGGCCTATAAGACTGTGTTGGAATCTATTCCGCTCTCACGTAAGTTAAATTGACTTAGTAATCGTAATCGTAATCTCTAAACTTCTAGAGCGCTCAGAGAGGCCAAGCGCAAAGCACCAGCCAATTCTCGAGCGCTGCGTCAAATCATAAGGGTTGTCCAGAGGCAAGTTCGTGGTGGTCAGAGGTCAGATTTCCAGGAGGTCAGAGGCTATACACTGTCGTTAAACTGTCTCAATGTCAGGACAGTGTTAAAACCAAATTGGCACATTTTTTATCAGATTTTCGACCATACATTAAGGCATCAGACAAAAAAATCACAATCGACTGATAGATTATGCATTAGGTTTCGACTCGGCTCTGTAGAAGTCATTTAATCTGCTAAGAATTCTTCAGCTTCTTTTTCTCAAAAATAGGCCTATTCATAACTTCCGGTTATACGAACGCACGGGTACAACAGTCTGTTGTCAACAAGCGAAGTTGGTTATAAAACAGAATATAATGACTGGAATGAATGATAACTGTCGTAGATCATACAATTTTTTCGTAAAACATAGTAAAGTGTAAGTTTAAACTGGAATGCTAATCTACAAAATCGTGTGCCATAGTGACGAAACACCATGGTTGCAGCAAGAAGTCCGACGATGCGGCTGTTCTGGCGTCAAACTGGGGAAAACCCAGTTTCGATCAAACACTCTTACGTAACCCTCAGTTTGATAATTATGAGCGATTGGTATCGCGAAATTTAGAAATAATAGTGCTCATCGGTGATTGCTCGAAATACGATGATGTGCGGATTTTTTTAATTAACGGTTTAGAATAGTTGTCAGACAGCGAAATGTCTCGAACACCCGTTCAACTGGAGGAAGGTGGCACAATGATTCGTCCACTGAGAATATTCCTCCACAAGTTATCAAAAGAAATAACAGATCACGACTTGGAGGAATTAGGTTTCCTGCTAGCGTTAGACAACACTATGACGAAACCTATAGATCTGCTTCGAATTCTGATGAGGAACGGCTTGAACGAAAACAACCTCGAACAGCTAGCAGAGCATTTTTTAGCGATTGGCAGAAATGATTTGGAACAAAAAGTCATCAAGTTTTCAAAAACAAGTTTGTACCGCTACCCGTGTTTAGTCAAGTAGTTGCATGAAATATCTGACCATTCACTGACATGTCTTGTTTGGTTAATGACATGTGGCTGTTCCTACGTTATCTTATAAATGTCCTGTATCGTATTGTTTGCCCTTGAACTCGGAGCGCTACTGATTGATGTGCACTGTAAAGGTAAAAAGGTACTCAGTTTATATAGCGACCATGTATAGCGTCGAGCCTCTTCACTTTTCAATGAATTGATGAGGCGAGATCCTTTACCGCGGCTCATCCATTTGAATAGACGCCACGCCAGTTAGGTCCTCTGTGTAGGGGTGTAATACATAAAGATAAAATGCAATAAATGTCTACTTCATTTGTAAATATTGAAACTAACATCCTGTGAAGGTTGATCCATTTGTCTGGCAAGTTTTATTTATAAAATTAAATACTGACCATTTTAACATTGTTCCTTAATTGACTCTAAAATGAATTTGCTAAGACATTCAAGTTTTTGAAGCATAGCTATTTGCCAAAAAGTGGTCAGTTAAATATAAACTTGTGTTTAGTATCTAGAAAGTTAAACCTTGATTTTATTAATTGCTAATGTTGTTTTAAAACTTGTAGGCGATCGAGTTGTTTGGTCATTGCCAAAAACTGTACAGAAGAATAATTCTGGTGCAAAGGGTAATGGTGCTGCAGCAGGCTCTCAACAAGATCCACCGGTTGAGAAAGAAGCGGAAAGGACATCTGTTCAAGAAATCGGCAATCGTGATCCTTTGGTGCTGACTTCAGTAAGCCTTGAAACTGATAGTGAAGAAACTGACAAGCTCAGCAACGAGTCTGTCGGCCTTGGTGAAATCCCCTCATTTCTGGAAAAATTCAGAAATGTCCGACTTGGGAAGAATAAGAAATCAGAGATTGAGTTGCACGACTATCAGAAGGAATTGGCCAGGCCTGGATTAGCAGGGAAAAACTGTATCATCTGTGCTCCCACCGGCTCCGGGAAGACAATGACGGCGGGATATATTTGCCAGCAGCTCCGGACGGAGGCAAAGAAGAACGGGAAAACGTTCAAGGCTCTGTTCATCGTGTGCATACGTAACTTGATACAGCAGCAGACTGACGCCCTGTCGCTGATTGTGAGAAACTCAGAAGCTGCTGAGCAAAGGGCGGTCGGCGGAATTGGCGAGACGAGCCGTCTGTCGGAGTACATGAAGAATCACGACGTGACAGTCCTAACGGCTCAGATTCTCGTCAACTGTTTGCAAAACAAGGAAATGACGTTGACTGACGTCGATCTTCTTATCATGGATGAATGCCATCACACGACCTTGAGTCATCCGTACAATGTGATCATGCTGGAGTATCTCAAAATGAAGAGGGAGGGTACCCGCCGTAAACTTCCGCAAATTATTGGCCTGACTGCGTCGCTTGGAGTTGGGACATCTGCTGATGACCCCTTAGTGCATTACATTCGGTTATGTGCCAACTTGGACTGTGACCTAATAACTCACGTCACAGAAAATACTAACGAGTTGCTTAAGTACAGTCCTCGACCAAGAAAGGACCAAATCATTGCTGTTGAACCTCGCCGACCTCAAAACCCACTCTCACAGGTTCATAAATACTTTTATCTCAGAAATTAGATGCTTTACATATTATGTCATTCATTGGCTCCCTTAGCTGTGACATATCCTAGTTAGTGTTGCTTGTATTGGCTCTGCCTGTCAGGAAGAGTACCAGTTTATTTTTGAGAGATCTGTCTTCTGCCTGCTTGGCTTGCCAAGCATTTGACTGTAGAGGTGACAGTCATCTCAGTGCTTGTAGGTGCGTCCACCATGCAGCACAGGACTTTTTGTGGGGTACTTGCTGTCTGGAATATCTGCCTCACCATTTCTGCAATACTTCTTTATACACTGCTCAATGCTTATCTTTTTGACTGGACCTGAATCAGGAGAGCCTCTTGAGTAGGTTTGTTATATGAGCACTATATAAATCTGAGACATAGATAGGTTATTTAAATAATCAGCAGGTCAATCCATCAGTCAGTATAGTAGTTAGTCACTTTGCTAGATACCTAGTTCACTGCAATATTCATGTATAACGTATACATATCTTTTTTAGCATGTTAATTTTTTTAATTAAGATTGTTATGATTGTTGCTGCCACAGGTACAACATGTTCATGTACTTGGGTGGCTCTTATATTAGCGGGACCAATATGGTTCCTTTTGAGTTCTCACTTTGATGCCTATTGGGAAATTTATTTGTACAGTCTAGTTTGTATGTGTTTTGGCAATCAATAAAAGTGACTACTACTACTACTACTACTAACGTACGCAGACAAATAAACTGCCTAATGGTAGAGCGCATTCCTCACTGGTCAGCCTACAGTAATTAGTATTTTTTATAAACAAACAAAACAATTAATTAATCAATAAATAATAAACCAATCACTGATTCGGTCAATCAATCAATCAATAAAACCATCGACTTTTTCTTTTTCTTCATCTTCGTCATCTTTTACTTCATGTTTATCACCGGCATAATCTATTTTCTTCCTCTTTATCATAAAATCATCTATTTTTACTTCATCTTCATCATCGTCGTCGTCATAATCATCATCATCATCATCATCATCATCATCGTCATCATCATCATCATCTATTTCTTCTTTTTCATCTTAATAATCTTTTCTTCATCGTTATTATCATCACCATAATCATAATTTTATTTTTCTTCTTGATTATCACAACTTTTTTTCTTCATCTTTATCTTCATTATCATAATCATCACAACCGTCATCATCATCACATTTATCGCCATCATCGTCGTCGCCGACGTCATCATCATCATCGTCGTCGTTGTCGGCGTCGTCGTCATCATCATCATCATCATCATCATCACAAAAAATCTTCATTCTGTCTTACCAAGACAATCTATTCTCTTGGTAAGAGAATCTCATCATCATCATCATCATCATCATCTCTTTTCTTCTTTTTCATCGTCATCACTTTTCTTCATCTTCATCATTATCATCATCATCTTCTTCTTTTTCTTCTTCTTTTCTTCAGCATGCATTGTATTTCCAAACCAAGCCAATAACGAGTAATTACCACGATTAGATCTATCATTACCGTAAATCCGTTGTACCGTTAAGACCGCAGCACACACTGCAAGCGACATCCTGGCGGTCGACTCTGCGACAATTATTACGCCATTATACGGTCGATGTGTATAATAATTGAGCTGTGATTTTATGATCTGCCCTGTAGTCCGTGTCGGGACAGGCTAATCCATTCAACGATGATCTAATTGGGTCGGATCTTATGCCACGCGATGCGATTTAATTGGGTGGAACGCGGACCAAGTTTTTTTCACCGATCCCTGTCGTTTTTCGTTATGGGTATGACTATGTTGGAGACACGGGGCTTGAACTCGTACATGATGTATATGGAATCTGTAAGGAGGTACGGGGCCTGAATATGACCTTTCGTGGGGTGAATATATTCCTGACCAGGGTGCTTTGCATTAAGAAGGAATGGGGCATGACTGAATTATTGCTCGCGTAGTGGGGTGTGTGTGTGTGTGTGAGAGAGAGAGAGAGAGTGAGAGAAAGAGAGACAGATAGATAGACAGACAGACCGACAGACATTCGGACAGACAGATAGGCAGGCAGGCAGACAGACAGATAGACATACATGCGGGCAGACAGATAGGCAGGCAGACAGACAGACAGATAGACATACATGCGGGCAGACAGATAGGCAGGCAGACAGATAGATAGGTTGAGACAAAGAGATTGACATAGAGGTAATGGTTATCGACGGAGATATAGAAACATAAAGATAGTGTAGCGCCACAGAAATATAAAGACAGACATACAGATAGACAAACAGAGACAGACAGAGACAGACAGAGACAGACAGAGTTGAGAGTGGCTATTGATACAGAAAGAGATGGCGAATTACAAGCATTCAATAAATCAGTTTGGCGCCTCTGAGTATGTTCTAGAAGGGGCGCCATATAAATGTCCAGCCTGACGGAATAAATAAATGAATGAAGCAAAGGAGATAAAGAGACAGACAGACAGACAGAGAAGCAAGAGACGGAAAGAAAAGTGAGAGAAGAAAAGGACAAGCCAGCACGGAAGCAGATTCATATTGGGACAGAAGGAAACATAGAAAGAAACATCCACAGGTGCAGAAAGAGACACAGACAGACAAACAGACAGACAGACAGATATACAGGCACAACCAAGGAAACATAGAAAGAAACATCCACAGGTGCAGAAAGAGACACAGAAAGACAAACAGACAGACAAATATACAGACACAACCATGGATAGAGATAGAAAGAGACAGAATCAGAGACAGAGACAGACACAGACAGACACAGACAAGCACAGAGACACAGAGCTATACAAACACACAGACACAAAGAGGGAGTGGCTCTGAGAAGATCGGTCAATTTGATAAGCGCAGTCTGCTGACCGGAAGTGATAATTGTGTAATTAGGACAGCCTGGCTCCATCTGTTGACCAGTAGTCGCTTATCTAAGGCTATCGGTCGATAAGCAAGTTTCACAAGCGCAAACAATGGCAATGAGGGAGACAGACAGATAGACAGACAGACAGACAAACAGACAGACAGAAATACACACAGACGAACAGATAGCAAGTCAAACAAACAAACCGACAGACAAATTGACAGACAGATAAACAGACAGACAGGCAGGTAGATAAACAGGCAGGTAGACAGACGGATAGGCAGGCAGGTAGACACATAGACAGATAGACAGACAGACAGACAGACAAACGAATTGGCAGACACACATAGACAGATAGACAGATAGACACATATAGAGAGACAGACACACAGAAACATAGACAGACGCATAGAGAGGCAGGTAAACAGACAGACAGACAGATATTATGGTGCCGTACCACTGTTTGCTTTGTGACCGTCCGCGCGATCGGACAAAATTGCAATGGAGTTGGTCTCTTCTTGTTAGATAGTGTAATGTTCCCTCTCTGTTTAAGGATCATCGCTCTCTGAGTCCTTCCGTCCGCCTACTTGTCTGTGTTAGTCTCTGTGTGTCTGGCTGTGCATTTATCTGTCTGTGTTGACGACTGCCTTGTTGGCCCTTTATATCCATCCTTGTATACACAATTATTACTGTCAAGTGTCTCATTTCTCAACCGAGAAACGTTATATCTGTTGGCCTGTATAACTCCATAGCAAACTAATCGTCGCTTATTCTCATTGCGGGGTTATTTATTTATGTATACCGCCTCTTCAAGTCCACTACTACTAAGAGGCGGTCCCGACTACAGTCCGGAGGTGTGTCGGAGTTTACACGCCAAATAGCCTCGAGCAATTGTGAGTGAAGGACTTACTCGAGGTGCCTACGAAGTGGCGATCAAATCCCACTGCACCACCGAGCCCCATGCATCACGCCAATTGACAAAACAGAACAGTGGTATAAAAAAGGAGTAAAGTCCAACCCGGGCCTTTCGACCATTGGGAGGCGCTCATCTCCTTTACCCTGGCCGTTGAGCCGGCAATGGACGAATCCCAAGGTCTGGACACGGGGCCGGTGTATCGCAGGACTTGCCGTTTACTTCCCAGCTTACGCCGGTACTAAATTATACTGCTTGGTGACAGAGGCACGTGTGCGCAAACAACTTGCCCAAGGTC
>JAQFXW010000463.1:0-18863 GCA_034693945.1 Dendrobaena attemsi
TGCAACTGCTTCCACTACCGCTACGCCAGTGCCTAGCCTGCATTACGCCGTCATTTTTGACGGGTTATAGCTAGTACTTTAATAATTCGAAAGTCTAAGATGCAAAGAGTATGACTAACCAGAATTACACAAAATTTGTGATAATCCTACGAACTGATGATTATCTCAGCGAGAGTGTGCTATCTCTTCACAGGTCTTCACTCAAAACTGGAATCACTACTCAAATCCTATCCAAATTTCCTATTTCTTATCTTCCCATCATCTGGATAGACAGGCAAACCCTTTGAACCCTGGGCTCCTGTAATGCTATGGATAACAAGCCGGAATACTTTCGGGTTCTAAGGGTTAATGGCAACTAGTGGTACAAGAGGCCAGTAACATCAACAGAAATTATTTTGAATGGTTCTAACTGTTTGTATGACATAATGCAATGCTACCATAATAAACACCATCATTCTTAGTCTTGTTATTTGTCTATCTGTCTATTTGAACCGTTTGAATCTTGACCAAGAACCAAATTTTACCCTGCCTATTATAAAATGCTTACTATGAATTAGCTGAATTTTCTTATTTGTCTTTGAAAGTAATGACTGATCTACTGACTTAGAATACTTTAGATTAGATTTGACTAAGTATAATTTGGTTGACTGTTTTAATTTTTAAGTAATTGGTTGCAGGGTGCAATCAGCCTCTTGAAGTCAGTAATGGCTTCGTATCATGGAATGACACTAGAATCAACGCCACAGTTGAATATTCTTGTGATATTGGCTACAAAGTCCATGGACCATCGATGCGCATCTGCTTGGTAGACTCAACCTGGAGTGAAATTGAACCTCGGTGCACAAGTGAGGAACTAATACCAGTATCGTGTATTTTGTTAAATTCTTTTCTAATGAATACTAATTTATTAGTAACTATTGTTGATTATTATAATAAATAAAGCATTGTATTTCTTTCTTGTTTGCTGCATCTCTTGTGATCTGTACTCTCCACTGAGCAGGAAAAGTGGAAACATTCAACCTGTAGAAATTTCATCCCTCTGCACTTATATATGGTTTGAGAAGTGAGGTAGAATGTTGTGTTGGTTAATAATTCTAATTTGTTTGATTGTGACATTACCATCATCTCCTATGACATGCCCTCTCTGTAGCATGTCTCTTTCCTCCACATGCAGCTAACTGTCTCTGTTCTGAGCTTTGTAAATCATAATCTCGAGATTTCTACAACACAGCAAATTGTCTTTATAAGTACGGGGTACCAGCTTACTTACAGAGGTTCAGTCTTAACATTAGCAACAATCAGAGTGAGTTCTAGTAATATTTTACTTATAAAAATAATTCCTAATTCAGTTTTGTTTTAGTTCCTGTGGTCCTGAATTTTACTTTTAATTTTACTTCAGAGATAATTTGACTTCTCGGTCCATTTTAGTTCTCAGATAATTTTAGTTATGATATACCTGGTAGGCTCTACGTACATATGTTATGTTAACAAGATGTCTTGTCTGTCTGTCATTTGCAGAAGTTACCTGTGATAAACCTAAAAGCATTCCCAACGGATATATAATGGATACCTACTACACTTATGGCAACACTTTTCAGTATGTTTGCCACGCTGGTTTTAAGCTGGTTGGAAATAAGAGTCGTTACTGCAATGCCAGTGCTATATGGGAGGGCGTGGAACCAGAATGTATTGGTAAGTAATACGCATCTTTAATTCGGTACCAGTTGCTGATTTGGCCTTGACATTACGGAAAGAGTTTTGAAGAATCTGCGAATTATAAAGTTTTAATATGAGCATAGTTAGTGTAGTGGTGAAGGTCGCCGCCTTGCAACCCTTGTTGCAGGTTCGAATCCCACCCGCCGCGTCAGGACCTTGAGCAAATTTGTCACTCACAATTGCTCGTGGCGCTTCGGCGTGTAAACTCTGAGACACTTCCAGGCTGTAGTCGGGACCGCCTCTGAGTAGCAGGAGACTTGACTGGGCGGTATAGAAATATGTGAATGAATAAAAATAGGACAATACATGTGCTGCTAGAAAACGATATTGACGGTGCATTACTAATGTACCTGCTTTATGTTTCTTTATTGCAGAAATATTCTGTTCAAATCTGACACTGACGTCCAACCTTAAGATCAGTAGCAGCAAGGAAAGAGACTTTAAGCCGACTGACGTCGTTCGCTTTGCATGCACTTCTGGTTATCGTTTGCTGGGTCAACGGAGCATTAAGTGCAACAACGCTGGGAGCTGGGAGCATTCACTGCCGGAGTGTGAGGAAATGCGTTGCGGATCGCCTCCACAGATTGCAAAAGGGCACGCAGTTGCCGAGCTCAACGACACTTTTCCAGTTAATAGTCGTGTGAGATTGGAGTGTGACACAGGGTATCACATTTCGAGTGGAAGCCATATCAGATGTGATGACAGTGGAATGTGGTTGTTTAATGATAGAATGACAATGCCATCATGCTTACCTCGAAGCTGCCAAAGACTGTCGACACCTCTTAACGGGTTTCTTGATTCTCCACTCTCTCCAATCTACCAATCAACAGCAATTTACAGATGTGCTATCGGATACATTCTGTTTGGAGAAGCCCAACGGACATGCCTTGCAGAATCGACATGGAGTGGTGAGGCGCCCTCTTGCAATCCGATCGGATGTCCACCACTCGGTGACATTTTACATGGCCGTCGGATAGGAGAAGAGTTTTTCTACAAACGACACGTCATATACTATTGTGATCTCGGATATGTCTTGTTTGGCACTGCTCAGACGATCTGCCGTGCAGATGGTACGTGGAATTCGTCTTTACCGACCTGTGACCCAATCAAATGTCCGGACCCGGGCACTACTATTGCTCATGGCAAAATCTTTGGAACTGTTCATGACCTGGACAACATAATAGAATTTGCTTGTGATTCTGGTTTTCAGTTGGTAGGTGCCAAGCAGCAGAGGTGTTTGGCCAATGGCACTTGGAGTGAGGCCAGACCGACCTGTGAGAAAGTCTTTTGTCCTGAACCAGTACCATTGTCAAACGGTCACTTTGAGCCATCGTCGTATGAGACCGGTTCGGTGGTCAAGTATACTTGTCAGAAGGGTTATGAGATTGAGGGAAAAGACACCCGCAGCTGTCGTCTCGATGGAACGTGGACCGGTCCAACTCCAAAGTGTAACTCCATTCGTTGCTTGCTACCTGTCAGCATAAAACACGGTCACTACGTGGCTGATGAAAATACGCTGGGGTCAACCATCAAGTACCAGTGTGAAAATGGCTATGTGCTCGACGGCCCAATAAATCGAACTTGCACTGATGGTAAGGAATGGACGGGAACGGATCCGAGTTGTCTGGAAGTGTTCTGCGAGAAACCAACCGCCGTTGCGCACGGGAGCGTAAATGGTGATAACTACCGCATTGGATCATCGGTTTTCTATAAATGTGAGCCAGGATTTGAATTGAAAGGTTCAGCCACAAGATTCTGCATCGACGGAAAGATCTGGAATGGAACCGAACCACAGTGCAATGCAGTTGAATGCAGTAAGCCGTCTGCTGTCATCAGCAATGGAAGAATGATCGGCTCGAATTTTTCCTATGCAGCCACAATTAGTTATGTTTGCGACGATGGTTACTACATGGATGGAGCAACTTCGAGAACATGCAAAGCGGATGGAACTTGGTCGAACAAAATTCCTGTTTGTGACCGGGTTGAGTGTCCTCGACCATTACGACCCCTAAACTGCGACATTAACGGAAATGATTACAGGTTCCAGGAGAAACTTCGCTATACGTGCAGAACCGGCTACCAATTAGTGGGTATTAATGAGAGGATCTGTCAAGCAGACAAGACGTGGAGTGGGGGTGAGCCTCATTGTGTTCAGATCGAGTGCAGTCGTCCAGCTAACATAACCAACGGAAAAGTTGTGCTGCAAGGGCTCTTCTATAAAAATGTAGCTTTCTACCAGTGCTACAGCAAATACTGGCTTAAGGGAACTGAAAAGCGAGAGTGCATGGAGAATGGTACATGGTCAGGAGTTGAACCCATATGCGTGGAAGTTGTGTGTGGTAAGGCACCTTTGATTGACTACGGTCGTCCCGTCAATGACCAGATCAGCGCTGGAATGACTGTCGAGTACCAGTGCGATGAAGGATATCTGCTTGTCCAGTCTGCAAAACTTACCTGCTCCTTGCAGGGCAACTACTCTGGTAACAATCCGAAATGCATCAAAGTCCAGTGTCCCAAGCCACAGCCAATTGACAATGGCCACCTCGATGCTAAGGACATTATCTTGGGATCTGTGTTGAGATATTCTTGCAACGAAGGCTTCGAAATAGTAGGGCCAAGCGAACGAGTGTGCGGTGAAGACAGTCAGTGGACGGGTGTGGACCCAATATGCGTCGTTGTCATCTGTGGACCACCAGACTTTGTTCCTGACACAGTTTCATTTTCAGACAGATACAACTATGGTGCCATAGTCACCTACAGTTGCAACGAAGGATTCGTCTTGGAGTCTGGAGACTTAAACCGGACGTGTCTATCTGAAAGGAGGTGGTCCGGAGAGCCCCCCGTTTGCAAGAAAGTTGCCTGTTCTAGGCCTGCTTTTTCTTTTGGTTTCATCGCGATTGCTGCTGGTGAGAATCGGATCGAACAGCACGTCCAAGAGATAGATCGCTTTGTTCACGGAATCACTGTGGAGTTCGACTGTGAAGACGGTTATATTCTGAGGGGCGAACGGGAGCTAAGCTGTTTAATTAACGGCTCCTGGAGTGGGTTGATTCCATCCTGCGAACGAATCAGTTGCCCCGTTCCGAACATAACGAAGAGCGTTATCTTGTCTCCCAAGGGCTTCAAGTATGGCTTTCGAACGCTTATTTCTTGTGAGGAAGGATACGAACTTCATGGATCGATGGAACTCATCTGTCGTTCGAATGGCAGCTGGTCTGCAGAGTTACCAACATGTCTGGCAGTCATCTGTGAAGATCCTCCGTACGTTGATAATGTTGACATTCAGATTATAGAATCCCCCAATCACGGCTTTGGATATCCGTTTGGCATCACCCTAAGTCTTCAGTGCTACGAAGGATTCGAACTGGTTGGGGCGTCTATGGTTAAGTGTCTTAGCACACGTCAGTGGTCCAACCTTTTTCCATCGTGTAATCCAATCACGTGTTCACCGCCACTGATCGAAGGAAACGCGATTCCGTTGGTGGAAAATCCCAAAGACATGTACGCATTTGCGGAGAAGCTGCGTTTTAAGTGTGGTGCTGACTACGAACTGATCGGCAACGAAGAAATCGCATGCAATGAGAACAAGACATGGAATGGAAGTGTACCACGCTGTGAACTTTCCGTCTGTCCTCCTCTCAACATCCCACATACAATTCTGAATGGCAGCAGCTTCCTGTTGAGTGTCGGAACCGTGCTTTCGGTTGAATGCAAGGACGGTTATCGACTGTCTGGGAACAATTCTTTGAAGTGCTTACCAACAAAGGTATGGTCAGCGGAGGCACCAAAGTGCATCGAAGTCAACTGCCTCCTGCCTCTGATTCCCAATGCAGATGGTATTGCTGAGAACAAGAGCGAGAATATTTCGGCTGGGAAACAAGTCTTATTCAAATGCAAGCCAGGTTATAAACTTTCTGGGGCGTCATCTGCACTTTGCCTGAAATCAGGAAACTGGTCGATACAGATTCCTCAGTGCATCACAGTCACCTGCCCTTCATTTGCTGTTGATGGTGGCCAAATCATCGTGAGGCGGCAGGGAAGCATTGTTTCGAATGTTTTTCATTCGCCATTCTTTGAAATTGCAGTTTCTCGCAGAGAAGTGTCCGAGCAGTCAAAGAATGACTCAGCTTACCAATATGGTGATATAGCGGAGGTAATCTGTGAGACTGGCTTTTCCTTGGCGGGCAACAGTTCAAATGTTTCGCTGGTTTGTGAGGCATCTGGATCCTGGTCTGGACATATTCCCATCTGTGAGAGAATGTTGTGTCCGGAACCTTCTGTAAGGAATGCTCAGGCAAAGATGATGGAAGATCTTGAAGAAGCATCTTCGGCATATTCATTTGGTGCGTTGATTGTGTTTACTTGTGATCAAGGTTATAACCTCGTTGGTGAGGCTGAGAACCTTTGTACAGGTGATGGCACATGGTCTGAACCGTATCCAGTCTGCGAATTGGTCCATTGCCCCGAATTAGAGATTGCCAATGCGAATATCAGCTCTAGTAACACTTCATATGGAACTGAAGTCAGTGTATCGTGCCTAGCTGGCTTCGAGCTGTTTGGTGATGCAGGGCTTCTGTGTCTAGCTAGTGGTGTCTGGTTTGGTTTGACCCCGATATGCCTCAAAGTGGCCTGTAAGATTCCTGAAATTTCTTTTGCTAGGCTGATCAGTAAGTCTGCACTTGCTGGTACAGTGAGCTTTGGTGATCAGATAACGGTTGAGTGTCATGATGGCTTCAAAATGGTTGGCAAGGCTGAGATCACATGTGGTTCTGATAAGAAATGGTTTCCTGATGTTCCGATGTGTGAACGCAAGTACTGCCCGCCACTGAATTTTAACGTCACTAATCTGAAGCATGAAATTAGCGACGGCACTCCAAATGCAGATCGAATGTTTCCGTTCGGTACAGAGGTCAGCTTTGAGTGTGAGTTAGGATATCATCTAAATGGCAAATCTTCTGCTCGCTGTGAAAGCAACCAGAGCTGGTCGAGTTCTGTTCCCAACTGCAGTCTGGTCTTCTGTCCAAAGCCATTTATAGAAAATGGTTACTTCAAGGCAAGCTCTGTGCAAAATAGTTTTACCTTTGGACAGAACCTTCGCTTCCGGTGTAACCCTGGATTTGAAATGATCGGAGAGGCGGAAATGTTCTGCCAACCGAACGGAGAATGGACAGAGGACTTTCCGATCTGCGTTCGTCTGTCGTGTCCAGAGATTCCACAGATAACAAATGCCGTGGCCATTGGCAATTCGACTCTTTTCGAGGCCGTAGTGGAATACCAATGTGACGTTGGCTATAACATGATTGGACAGAGCTATGTTTCGTGCTTAGCAAATCAGACGTGGAGCAGTCGACCGTCCTGTCAACGAGTCAAGTGTCCATTACCAAAGAGTCTAAGCAACGGTGAGTACTTAGCCAATGGATTTCTATTTGAAAACGTTCTGCGGTACGCTTGTCATCGGGGTTATGAACTTCAAGGACAGACTGACCACGTGTGCTTGGCCAGTGGCCAGTGGAGTGGAGAAGTTCCCGTTTGTGAGAAGGTGAATTGTTCCAGGCCTCCATTTGTTCCGCATGCTGATGTCGCTGGTGACTCCTTCGTGTTTGGTGACACACTTCTGGTGCTGTGTCATGAAGGATACCGACTGTCTGGCTCTGGTATAATAGAATGCTTGTGGAATAAGACTTGGAGTAGGGTTCTGGGAAGCTGCAAGATTGTCATGTGTGGTGAACCGCCTTTTGTTTGGTTTGCTGAGCCTGTAAGTGGTCGAAGAGAGTTTAACTCTACAGTCAGCTACGTCTGCAGTGTGGGATATGAAATCCAAGGAACTGCAGGAACCACATGCTTAGCCAATGGATCATGGACTCATGTTACTACTAAATGTAGTCGAGTGCAGTGTCCTTTGCCAAACATAACCAATCATGGATTATTTGACTTTCAAGGACAAAAATATCGTCTGACTTCTGAGCTGATAAACCACCAGGGATTCTACTATGAGGCTAGAATCGTGCATTCTTGTGAGAAAGGATACGAACTGCTTGGTAGGTCTTTGCAGATCTGTATGTCTGATCGTCAGTGGAATGGAACGTTGCCGAAATGCGAACCGGTTGAATGTTCCAGGCCTCCGATTCTTCTGAACGCTCATTACACTGAAGTTCTGCGTAATTCCTATACTTATGGCCAGACTCTCGTTGCCCAGTGTGACGCTGGTTATCTTCAGAAGGGTTTCAAGGCAGTGACGTGCCAGTACGATCGAACCTGGAATGTATCGGGGCTCTTATGTGAAAAGGTAAAATGTCCTGTTCCTGGGTTTTTCCAGAACGGTGGAGTAAGAGGAGTCGATTTCACGTATGGTGGACAGATATCCTACAACTGTTTAGAGGGATATGTTCTGACGGGATTAAAGACGCGAATCTGTAGTGACAATGGCAAGTGGAACGGTTCTGAGCCGTCCTGTGTACGAATCACGTGCCCTCAGCATGATTTCATTGACAATGGGTATGTAGAGGGAAAAGACTACAGCTACCAGGCTGTACGCATCTACCACTGCAATACTGGATATCGACTCAGCGGAGATTCACGCAGAACTTGTCAGTCTGATGGACAGTGGAGTGGACGAAGCGTTGTCTGCACGATTCAGTCGTGCGATGCGCCAGAGCATCCTGAACACGGAGTTGTAATTACGAATTCCACTACATTTGAGTCGGTGGCAGAGTACCAGTGTGACACGGGATATGAGATTTATGGCGAGAAATATCGTATGTGTGATCATCATGGCTGGTGGACTGGGTTTACACCAACATGTGTGCTGATAACATGTGTTGATCCTCCGACCTTTCGTAACGGTATTGCAATATGGTCTTCAAAGTCGTTTAGTTCAGTTATCAGGTATACGTGTGAAAATAAATATGCCTTGGTTGGTATAGCCGAAAGAAAGTGCCAGGCTGACAGAATGTGGTCTGGAGAGGCACCAAGTTGCCGACTAAAGCTCTGTCCGGACCCAGTTGTACTAACGAATGTGAAGTTTTCTGGTAGCGATTTCACTGTTGGGTCAACAATCGAATTCTCCTGCATGGAAGGTTTTACTGTCGTTGGCAAACGATTTCTCACTTGTCAGACGGATGAAACGTGGAATGGTCGTTTTCCTGAGTGTGAACGGGTCAGTTGCAAAGCACCTCCGCCAATTGCAAATGCCGTGTCTGCAGGGGAGTCCCATAAGTTCGGGGATATTATCAAATACACTTGTATGAATGGATACAGGCTGCAGGGCACTCCATTAATCAGCTGCGAAGCTAGCGGACTTTGGAGCAATGCCACAGCAGTATGTCATCCGGTCTCATGTGGAGATCCTCCTCTCGTGAAAAATTCAAAGTCTGTCAAGAATGGTGTGCACTTTGGCGAGGTCATCTATTACCTGTGCAATGAGGGTTACGACCTCAACGGAAACAACCTGATCGAATGTTCCGCCGATGGCATCTGGACTGGTTCCCTTCCGCACTGTGAGTTGGTTACGTGTGGCGTGGTTCCCGTCATACCGTACGCCTCGACCATTGTCCATCGAACTACGTATGGCAGCAAGGCCTCCTACGAATGCAATCGAGGCTATATTTTGCAGGGAAGCGCCATGGTTGAGTGCAAGGCAAATGGCACTTGGGCGTATGAAAATCGGCCGACCTGTGCACCAGTTCAGTGTGGCGAGCCACAAACAATTCCGAACGGTGGAGTGAGGGCACCTGACAAAGTCTATAACGGAATAGCCACCTTCTTCTGTCTGGAGGGATTCAAGCTATCTGGAAATCCAGTCATACACTGTGGAGAGGATGGGCAGTGGAGTAGCACCAGGCCAACATGTGATCCCGTTGTCTGTAACTCTCCAGAAACAATGCCAAATGGTAACATCTTTGGCAACGATTACAGTTTCGGTCACAGCATATTCTATTCATGCAAGGAAGGCTACAGAATAGTTGGTGACTCGATAAGAATATGTCAACCAAATGGAATTTGGAGTGGAAAAACAGCAATGTGTGAATGTAAGTTCTTTAATAGTAGATTGAGAAGTCCATAGAAAAATTGTTCCTTGAGTTGATGTGCTATTTAAATATGAATAACCATTTATATTTGTCTGCATATTGACACCATTCTGGTAGGTTGGGTTTTGGTTTTTAAGCAAACTGCCTGAGTTAATGCATTTTTTTCAACATTGCCTATTTCTAAAAGAAATAATAACCATTTCCCACAGCCCCAGTTTCTGGTAACTCATTTACTGAACTTATGTATTCATATACAAAGATCAAGGGTTCAAGCATGTTTTGAGATGGTCTTTATGTATTGATGAGCGCTGATAGTTAGTGGTTAAGGTGGTCTAGGTGAGCAGTGGGAACTCCAAGGGTTTGATTTGTATGTGTTACATGGTTCTTTTGCAGTGGAAACTCAAGCAAAGAATTTTGAGAGCAGAGGGAACGCCGTTCCCATGCGTTCCCACTCTCTTTAAAACCTGTACTTAGTGCAGCAATTAAGTTTTTCTTTGGATAATGCGGCTATTATATTTTGAAGGATAAGATTCTCTTGGGTGAGTCAGAGTGACCAATTCATGGTAGATGTTGTTGAAAGTTTCTGACTTTGATATCTCACTAATTTGCCAATCAGCAAACCGGCTTAGAAAAATAAAAAATTATAAGCGAGTGTCTTAAATTTTGCTATTGTAATCGTCATCTCAAAATTTCTAGAGCGCTGCTAGGAGGCCAGGTGCTGAGCACTAGCCAATTCTCGGGCGCTGCGTCAAATCAGAAAGGTTATCCAGAGACAGGTTTGTGGTGGTCAAGGGTTGGATTCTCGGAGTCAGAGCAGCTGTTAAGGTGGATGTAGTTTGTGATGGTGATTGGGCAGCAGGGGATACGAAGAGTCGGGATATGATAAGCTTGCATTGAGGCGCCTTCGGTATGAAGTGGTAGTGATTTCATATTCTTTGCACCATCCTCATCTTCCAATTGACAGTGTGGTCACTTAGTCGAGTCAGTATATTCATCATATCTGAGTTGCTTAGACACTGAACAAAGTGTAATAATCTAACCTAATGAGTAACTTTCTGCAAGAAGCCTTTTGTTTTTCGTTTTCAAAGTGGTTTACTGCGGGTTGCCAGACAGTCCTCAGAATGGCAACATGAACTTCACAGGGTTGCACTTTGCATCTGAGGTCAAATATTGGTGCTTGTTTGGTTACTCACTGGTTGGTGCTGACACGGCAACTTGTGACCCTGATGGAAACTGGACAAATCCAGTTCCACTCTGTGTTGCTACAGGTGAGATAAAATGACACGTGTCGATCATTTATCCTAAGCAGAAGCAGTAGGCATAGGAAAATTACTCTGCTCTACTACTCAAAGCTGTTTGATGGGTTGCTGGATGTTGATCCTATTTGCGCATCATTTTTTTTAAAGGACACTATTCACTGACGTAATTATAAAGTCGTTGTTTAGGCAAATTCTGACTTGGTGAGTGCATTTGAGGCACAGACCAGACTACAGCACTCACATATCTTAGTACGAGCTTAAGTCAGCAACACATTCTAGAGATGCGTAGAAATTTCAATTGACTATGCTCAAAACATTTAATTGTTAAAAGTTATATAACTTGGTTTAAACATTGAGTTACTTGTAATAGTGCCTGCACAGCAACTGAAAAGTTATTCTTCCCAAGCACCTTTAATGTTCAAATTTTCATGTGAAAGCACAGAAGATTTTAGTAAATTGCTATTATCATACAAACAGTTTCTTTCTTTGGTTCTTTGATGAATGTAATGTTTTTACCTATTTATAGAACAAAAGAAAGAGTGTCTTCCATTGCCAGTTGTCGACAATTCAGTGGAAATAGTGAAGAAGTTTATAGTTGGGGATTCAGTGACAATTCAGTGCAAGGAAGGATATATTCCATCTGGATCAGTGCAGGTCACTTGCCAGGATGATCTGACGTGGAGTGGTCTCCAGGGAAAATGCCAGAGTAATCATAACTCATCTCATGGCACATTTATCTTAATTTTGACACATTTTCTTTAAATTATAAATGGAAAAGTTAAATGAAATGTGAAGAGGAATTGGTAGATGTTTGAAGAATGAGAATGATACCATTTAATAGTCTGATGGTAGGTCTATTATAAGTTTTTCATACAAATTTCTTTGTTCTAGGTGCTTGAGTGTATGGTTTTATAATTTGTAACATTATTTGGGTACATTTATGATTGAATGTAATGTTGATGTCATTGGGCCTGATCATACATACTCTGTGATCGTTATTCTTCTGAGAGAGCTTATTTGACTCACTATTGCCTATGAAAATATTGTTACAGAATCTTTGTGTATGTACATTGTATTTGTTGATTTGCCATCCATCACCTCTTATAGTATATTCGTTTATTAAACTCACAATGACATACCGCACTGTGTTCACAAGCAAGCACAAGTTATACAAAATACGGCCTGCTAGCACGACACGCAAGTTCGTCTTACACTAATGGCCTAAGCCCTCAGTGCTGGAACACTCTTGGTAGACCAAGCCAGGAGTGGGGCATGGGAAACTGGGCATTCTTATTTTCCAACTGACACGAGACAAACAACACAACAGAGAGCACTTTGGCAGCTAATAGAAACCTAAAATAAATTACGGCCCTGTGTGAGGCTCGAACTCGAGTCGCGAGATTGACTACTCAGTACTCATTCAGCTTACCCGATCAGTGCTCTCTCAACTGAGCTACGGACCCACCTATCTTTTTGGTATATTGTGTGCTTTCAGCCTTTTTCTGGCTATAGCAGTTCTGATTCCACCCCTCTCTGTTGCATCTTTCCAGTTTTATCTTTTGAAGGCAACTTATTCATGCTTGATGTCTAAGATTTGTTGACCTTTCTATTTGACAGAGGTGACTTGTCACATTCCGAGGCATAATTCGATGGTTGTTGTTCATGGCTACAACTTTAAATTTGGTGATCGCACGGTGTACATGTGTAGACAGGGACTGATCCCAGCCACAGATCCAGCTATCACCTGCATGTCCAACGGACAATGGGACAAGGTGCCGGAATGCCGAGGTATTCCTTTCAGCTATTCATTCATTAGAAACATTTCATATAGCATCTCTTCAAATGAGCTACTCAAATTTGCCCTCTGTATGTATATGTATTACGTAATCCCTCTAATATTAAACGTAATCCTTGCTGCTGCTATTCTTAGCCAGTCTAAGTTATTGTTTCTTAATCAGAAATTCGGATTTTAATGTATTTGTGTTGAACTCGTGAGCAGCTGAAAAAGTTGAAAGGCATTTTTAATGTTTTAACTTCATATTTAAGAAAGGAAATTGTAAAGAAATCCCAAAGTATCAAACTAGTTAAAAGATAAGCAAACTGGTCTAATAATATATGCCTCTTAAAATGCTTGTATGCTCCTTGGAGCATGTAAATTATAATGATATTAGTGTTATGTATGTATGTGTGTATTTCCTCTTAAAATCCACTCAGAGGTGGTCCCGATTACAGCCCGCAGGTGTGTCGGAGTTTACATGTCGAAGCGCCATGAGCAATTGTGAGTGACGGACTCGCCCAAGGTCCCTACGCAGTGGCCTGGGTGGGAATCGAACCCGCGACCTTTCAGACGCAAGGCGGCAACTCTCACACTTGCGCCACGACGCCTATATAAAATTATGTGGACAAAATATGGCTATTGTATATTATGGCAAAAATTGGGGTCGTCTCTCCCTGTCTGTGGCTTGGTTCCCCATTTTCGATGTCCTCACATATTGTCTACCTGTGCATCATCGATAGCAATAATTATGCGGCTCTATCTGGCGTTCGCGCGTTAGCATTGCATACGGGGAAGACAGCGCCATTGCCTGGGCCAATGGCATTACGTGCATGTTTGCATGCATTTTGAGAGGTCCTCAACCACGCACGCGCATTAACATTGCATTCGAGGGGGGGCTCAACGTTAAGGCCTCGACCAATCAATCAATCAATATTTATATAGCGCCTCTTCAAAATCTCTACTCAGAAGCGTTACCGACCCAGGCCAAGCGGAAGTAGGTACGATATGGTGTGATAGCGATGGGTAGTCTGTCACTGCCGCATGAGTTTCGATTAGCGTTGCATCCGAGGTGTGTGTGAGCCTTCCTCTCCTTGCTGGAAGTCCGTTTCAATATTAATTTTAGATTGCAGCATTATCTGCCTCACTTACTGCTTAATATAAATGCTAGTAAGAAAGCAGTATGACGAAAATTCATTTTTGCATTTAACAGCAAGTTACAGATATGTAAATTTATTATATTTTAGCTACTTGTAAGTTTGAATGTCAGAATGGAGGAACTTGCATTGGTCCCAACAAATGCAAATGCCAACAAGGATTTGGAGGAAGGTTCTGTGAAACAGGTATAGTGTTTGCTGAGTATGATATAGAAGGAGGATGTATGATCTTCTGATTTAAGTTGATTCATAATTATATTTTGTTACTTTATGTTCTGATCAATGAGATGTGTCCTTCTCATTTGTTCTTATACCACATGAATCTGCACTTTGGTTTGAATTTGTGGTAGATCTTACTGAATCTCATCTTAAGCCTGGTCTATTGCCATTGTCAGGTCTTCAACAAGTGGTGAATTGAACTGGATGAAGTAGGCGACCATCATTTAATGCGTGAATTCGTTTATAATAAATACTCTTTCTCTTTATGCACCAGTCTGATTTTTAAAAAGGTGAAGTGGTGTTATTTCCACACAGCAATAAAGTTTACATGCCAGTCTCAGATTTTAGATCGATCTCCGTTATTCCTATCCAGGATCATGGAACGGCTTATAGTCCGGAATTACATATAACCTGCCTTTGGTTTTCCTCGTCTAAGTGATGATATGGCCGACCAATTTGGCTTTAGAGCGACTGGCTCTACTACTGCAGCCCTAACAGCCCTACTGCAAAGATTCACTGACTTACTTAAATCAAATGAATTTGTAATAGTCATCTCCACAGACTTCTCAAAAGCATTCGATACCCTCCGTCACTCCACACTCACAGAGAAACTTGCTACATTGGCTGCTCCGGACAAAGTCTACAATTGGCTAATCTCCTATTTTGATAACAGAAGACACGTTACTAGCTTCGCAAATGAACTTTCCTTAATAGCCATCATCAATGCCAGTTTGGTGCAGGGATCTAAGATTGGTCCTACCTCCTATGCCGTCAGAACCTCTGGCCAAAAAACAGTCTACCGATATAACCAACTTGTAAAATATGCCGATGACACGTACCTTCTTGTTGATCGATACCTCTGATTATGGCAGAGGCCGCTCGTGTGGACTCAATGAAGATCCTCGGGGTCACCCTACGTTCTGACCTTAAGATGTCCTCACATATTGATGCTGTATTGTCTACCTGTGCAGCATCTATGTATGCACTCGGAGTCCTACGATCACACGGCCTCCCACAAACTTCCATAAACGAGGTCGCCAACATGACTTCAATGGCACAGCTAGGCTAATGTAGGCCTATATATGCCTCTCCAGCCTGGTGGGGCTACACTAGCTCCAGTGACAAACACAGAATTGACAAATTGATAGCAAAAATGAAGCGCAGGCGTCTCATTGCTCCAAATTCACTGGAAGCAGAAAAACGTGCTGAAAAGGCTGATATACATTTATTCGCAGTAATACAATCTAACAATATTCTTGTGCTGCACAGTTTTCTCTCACCACTTCGTCCTCGAACCCATGGACATCTTCTCCAGCCTAAAGATGACCGTAATTCTATTTCCATATCCTTATATAAGAACATGTACTGAACCACACAGAATTATTAAGCTCACTCATGGTTGTAATAAACCCGAGCAAATTTTTCTCACCGACAGCAACGGCCAATGTTGTCAAAAGCTGTCGTTAAACTGATGAAACACACAGATTTTTCGAGCTAGCCTAGTAGCCTATATTATTATTGTTTCATTGTAAACTGGCCCAAGTTGCGATCTTGTCAGCTTGACTATTCAATAAACGAATTTGATTGGTTGATGTGTCATAATTGACCCTTCATTATTATTTCTTTCTACTGTGGCTAACACTGTATCGTAAGTTCTTTGCTTAAGACTCTTCTGATGTCTTGTTTATAATTATTTTCAGTGTTGTTGCTTCTGTTTCTAGCTAATTGCATATTTGACTGTTTGAACGGTGGACAGTGTGTTGGACCGTACAAGTGCAAATGTCCGTATGGCTATGGTGGAGACAGATGCGGACTGCGTAAGAAGCAATTTTACTGTTGACTATTTCCTGTTGTCGAGAATAGTAAAGAATACTAGACTGATAATATCTGCTTGTATAAAGTATCAGTACTACAAGTAAGTAGTGGAATAAGTGATTATTTGAGTGGAGAACACAAACTTTTAATAATATCAATAATTGATCTAAGCTGATAAATGGTGAAATCATAGTTTATTACTTACATGTAGGCCTAACTACCCGTAGTGTTTATAATGTCAGTGATGTAATTGCCAAAGATAATTTCCAGCGGAGAATTTTTTTGTTAATTCTTTCATGTTTCTGTAAGCTTTGTTAGAAAGGGTTTGCTTTGATGACCAGTTGTATAAGTTATTTGAGTGATATTTCGGGTAATGTTGCGGTGTTTCTGAATCTTCAGCTATATGTGTGAAGCCTTGTCAGAATGGAGGTCGCTGCATTATGGCCAACAGATGTCTCTGCCCTCACGGATTTGTTCCTCCATTTTGTGAAAGGTTTGTGATAATTTCTCAGTCTATTGAACTTCATGGTATGATTAAAGCATTCGTAAAATTCTTCTAGTAACATGAACCATAACTTAGTACATCGCATGTCTGTTACTATTTAGTTTGAAATAACTTTAGATGTGTAAAAGAAGCGGATAAAGGGCCATATTAGTGTTTTCATGTGGAAGTTTCTTTGCACTTCAATAGCTAAGCAACTGATGACATTGACCTTATGAAATATTCTTATAACTACATGCATTTCCCACTTGTAATATAGATACCATCATCTCTATAGGGATATAGTAGCTATTTCAGCAATTTATTCTATTACAGATCAAGAGATAAGGGTGTAGGCCTAATCTGTTTGGTTACGTGGTCCTTGTATCATAGTCTATTTCAGGTTGAAGAGCACTTCTCCTAACTTTCTGGGAATGTTTCTATACATAAACTTTGAATATTAAAATATGTTTTGTTCATAATTTATATTTGTATATTTTTGAACTGAGCTGTTGATTGATATTTCAGTTCACGGTTTGTTCAACAGCGTTCAGATGGCAGAAGATAACATCTGTGAGAGCCAAACTAACTAAGCTGATGACTAATGAGGTTCCGTCTGTTTTGCTGGACTCTTCAGAAACTATGGTCTTTAGTTTTGCTTGCAAAGTGTGACTGTTTATTGGGGCTTGGTTCATGCTGGACCATTTGTTTGAAACTTTGAATGCTGCATTGCAAGTAGTCGAAGGAAGAATTTTTAATTGAATGACTGACAGTTATATAAGAATCTTTGCCATTTTTATGTTCATTTGTATGTTTTGGGTGAATTTTCTTCAGATTTTGGTCATCGAAGGGAGACATCTTGATTATAATGTTACAAGAACTGTTTATTTATATTATGCATTATAAAATTAAATAGTATAATAAATAGACCTGTTCAATGTTCATAGGCAGTAATTATTGTTATTATTATTTGCTCATAAGGATAGGAAGTATTATTTTAACAGTGATATATTTTATTTATTTACGCATTTCTGTACCTCCCTTCAAGTCCACTACTACTCGAGGCGTCCCGACTACAGCCCGAGGGAGCGTCGGAATTTTCACGCCGAGGAGCTTGAGTCTGAATCGAATCTACAACCCTTCGGACGCAAGGCTTCGACTATCCCATTGCTCCACACACGCCCTTTGTGCTAGCCCGAGATGTTAAATCTCTGAGTGTCCGCAGACATCGGGTTTGTACTCGGTACTGTGCAAACACACGGCCGACGCGCTCCCAATTTAGCTAACTGGGCTGCTATAGTAGTTTTACGTAAATATGAACTGCCTTTCAGCCTGTACAATATTATTTCAAAATTCCTACTTTTGACCTAAAAATTATCAAAACGCCCAGAGGGACAATTTTTTATGAAACAACCTGTACTTGTAACTGGTGTAGCTGAACAGAGTAAACGTTCCATGGCTCTATTATATTACAGTTATTTGTACTACAGCTAAAGGGTGTTATCACTGCAGCAACTGTTTACGGCACTCCTCTTTGTAGCAATTGATGGTTGTCATTGTAATACCAATGGTTGTCATGATGTTTTTAAAGTCTTTATCAATGTGAATCTTATTCCTGTTTTCTTTACACATTGACATAAGTTTTGATTAACAGCAAGACTTAAATTTATTTTCGCTGTATTGTCATTATTCCTTACTGATTTAAATCATGATTTTTATTGCTGATTCAAATCAGGATATATATCAATGATTTAAATCTACTGAATTAAATCATCTCCACCCTTGCAAAATCCTTGGTAAACTTATAGATCTAAAAACATATTCTGGAATAGAATGTACTATGCAGCATACTATATACAGAAGTTGTCGCTGGACAACAGATCGAGCAAGAAGCTTTAGCGATTTGGTTATAACCATACAGACCATAATATTCAAATCACCAATACACAGTAAGAATAGTTCATAAATTTCACAAAATTTTATATACATTTGCATAACGTATCCGGTTTATGTGTACAACAAATCGTACTCATTAATTTGTGCACTTTAAATGAATATTTTACAATTCAGAATTACATGTATCCAACAAAGTACTTGCTGACAATTCAGCACATTTTACAATTACATAAGGCACAATATACACATGCACCTAAGTGCCTGAACAGAAATGATAAATGCAGATACTTTGCTGAACAATAGACTAACTGTAAATCAGTCTGTATGTGCCACTTTAGACCAGTGCTGTCCAACCGTTTTGACATTGTGGCCCACCGAAGCAATTATACTCGAAGCTGTGGGCCACAACATTAGAGTAAAAAAGGTAACGACCATTAATAACTTTAAATGAGCTAAATGTGTGGTGAGAACTTGGTTTTCAAGTAAATTGCAAAAAAATTGTGGTGAGCCACTCAAAAA
>JAQFXW010000464.1:0-18847 GCA_034693945.1 Dendrobaena attemsi
TGTTATACGAAATACGGCCCCATAGCACGACACGCAGGTCGGCTTTTACAGCGGGTTAGCCTTATGCTGTGCTTATACTAATGGTCTAAGTGCTGGAACGCTCCTAGTACGGCCAAAGCAGCAGTGTGGGTGGGCGATCTTATTTTCCAAGTGACACGAAACAAACCACACAACAGTGAGCGCCAGAAACTTAAAATGAGTTACTGCCCTATGTGGGGATCGATCTCAGATCGCTCTCTCTACTAAGCTACGGACCCACTCCAATTACATTGCTTTAACAACTAAAGCAGATCATTTGAAGCATATATATATACATATATATATATATATTCGTTTAATGAGAACATAGTCGACAGACCAGCTAACAGAAACTTAAATGAGTTTACTGCTCTGAAGTGAGGTTTGAACCCGTGACCTTCGACCCTGGCAACTCAGGTAATCGACCAGCGCTCTCACCACCAGGTCCTGGGACTTGTCCCATGCAGTCGATCACCACTGAGTAGTCTGAGCTATGGACCCACATGACGGAACCACACCCCAACAAAAGACAAGCTTCGGGTGTGGCAAATTGCCCAAATTCATTAGTTCTTTTACTGGAATAACATTCGAGCAATAATTATAGTAATTTGCGTGGACATGCGCTACATCATCCAAAAGTCTGATGCGCATGTCTGGTAACTATGAGCAACGCTGCATAAACAGGTGCTTGTCTACACTACCCCAACATCAAGTTGCAGTGAGAATCGAAGTTGTTGAAATCGTGATGGAGTCGAAGAGTTTGCACCTGAGCATCGATGCCGTTGGCAGCAGTGGATTCATTATCAGCCCAGAACAAAAGGCTGCTCTCCAGACTTCGCTCGTACTTCTCCAGAACAACCAGAAGTTTGAGACCGTTGTCTTCTGGGGCAAAATAATCGGAGGCCGTGAGGATTATTACATTGCTCAGGGCATTGCCAAGGATTACCTGTCAGAAAAGCGAACACTTTACAGGTAATTGAAAAGTCTGTTCTATTCCATTATTACTATTTTCATACTTAGACGGTAATCGTAATTTTTGCTGTAAATTGTATATACACAGAAAACCAGTTTCAACGGATTTAATCTGCGTCATGCCACTAGTAACCCATTTACGACAGTGTCGCATCAAGGCAGTATAGTAACTGTTGGTCTGCTGGTACACCACAGTGACCACACCTTACAAGGCTTACATGAATTTCTTGTATCTTGTGTCAGGGTAAATGTGACCTATCTGACTGAATTTGCTATCTGTATGTCAATAATATTAAGGTTATTTTGAAGTTTTAAGATAAATATTAATTATTGTACCTTAAAAGATTATAGCACGCACTAATTGCACTTGCATGTTGGTTAGTTCTTTGACAGTGTCTTCTACTCTTCAGGAAATCATTTATTGTGACAAGCACTTTGATAAAGAGTAAACTTCTTACAGTGCTTCAATATCGAGATAAATATTGCAGTTTCATTCACTAAATAGTTATCTCATCTCATATGATGGCTAACTATTACAATGAATTAAGTTATTATTTGTGAATACATCTAGCTATTATGAAAAACTGTTTACAGCAAGGACTGCATTCACTGGGGTATTCTTCCACCACCAACACCAGACACAAAGCAAAAAGCAAAACAGATAACCGGATATTTCACAGGAGATCCTTCCTTCGAATTTGAACAGAAACTGGTCAAGAAAGTCGGAGATGGAGACGAGGAAACAGAAGAAGTGGTACTTATATCCTAGTTATTCCCAGTGCCATACAGGCTTTTGTACAAGTTAGAGTTAAAGAGTAGAACAAATTTTCCCCCATTCACAATAAATTATTGTCTAACCAATTAGTGGATGGAATGGTTGCAGCATAGAATTGACTTCAATTGAGATAAACTTTTTTAACAACTAAAAGATCAATAGTTACATTATAATAGATGTCTTGGTACTTCCTGATATAAAGCTATTATTCACTGTCTCTAGCAAGTTCTGCTTATACCTATAATAAATGTTGAGATTGAAAGTTGTGGAAACCATTGTAGTTTTAAAATGTAATAATGTAAAGCAGTCAGAAATGTCTTTAAATTTTATGGCTTTCACAACGTTTGCTAAAGTGTCTGCATAATCTTCTATTTCTTCTAGATAACTTTAAAGGAGGAAGACAGGTTGGCTGCAGTAATCAGTGAAATTGATCACGACGTTGCAATTGTTCCAAGAGGTGCATATGTTAGATCACCAACTGGCGAAATTTACCAGAACCGAGCATTTGATGGTAAATGTTCTTTTGTACAGAGTAACAGTGCAGATTGGGTGTGTAACCCACTTACATTATTGCATAACATTCCCAATTCCCATCCTCTCTTTCTCACCCAATCCAATGCGGGTGTTATATCATGTCATTTTGGTTGAGAAAGTTTATTGAAATGCAAATTTATGTCAAAGAGCAATCCCTAGACCTGAGACAGCCATAGGTATAAAGTGTGAGCGACTTCATTTTTTTACGCCAATCATCTTCATTATGAAGGCATTGTAAAATAAACGTATATATATATATATTTTCTAAGCATTGGCATACGAGGATGAAGAGCCAGTCGTTTCCTTCGCCGTCTTATCTTTCCACTAACAATTATTCATTATAGCTGAGATGACTACGAGAAGCAGGTATTGCAGAAGTTGAATTGACGAGTTTGTTTGACCTGAGTTTGAGAAACATCAAAATTGTATACCAAAAATTACCAATTAAGTTAATAAATATATAAACTGTTATGTTCTAGACCTCTAGTATAATATTAAATACGGTTTTGTTATTTATACCATGTAAACCTGTCAGCAAACTTGACCAAATTTTATGTAAAACATTAGTAAATATATTGATTTTTCTTGTGTTTCAGGTCTCTCCTTGTCAGAAGCGAGCCAATTGTACAACTTCCTACACTTTCGTAAAGCCGAGAAGTTGCTGGGCAAGACACTACTACAGCGATCAAACTTAGACAAGTCGATTGACTTCATGGACCCCATTGAAGAAGACATACCAAAAGGTGACAAACTCGAGAAAAAACTATATTTAGTGTTACCGATGCCAAATAATCTGCTGGTAATCTATTTAAACATGGTAAATATCAATTATGTTTGCTAAGTCAGCGGTTCTTAAGTTCCTGTAGTCCGCCACAACTGTAGGTCTGCGAGGAAGCCCTAAAATTTATATTTTAAATTATAAACATGAAAACAGGTACCTATTGTCAATTTTCTTCATTTCACTGGGTATATACGAGAGAGCAAAACTTAAAATATCATCTTTTTGACAGAAAAAAATAAATTTATCATAATCATTATAAATTTTTTCAACATTTCTCCAGGAGTAGAAAATGTTAGTGGTGATCCACCTAGACAAACAATTTCTAAGTGGTCCTTGAGACTTGAGAAGTTGAGAACCGCTCTGGCAATGTATTTAGTAATGCAAAAGAAATCAACAGGGCTGAACAGGCATTGGTTTACAACAAGTCATTTTATATTACTCTACCACAGTCAGGTAATCACCTTTAAAAGTAAATATGTATTAAAGAGTTAAAATGGGTGAAACGCTTTTGGTCATAGAAATGTTGCTGTAATTACGTTTTGTATATAATTGCTAGAAGATTCTTTTAGCTTTTTATTTACTTTAAAGCTTCTAATGCCTGAATGAATCCTTTAGGATGTTGGAGCCTGCAGATGGAACGTGGTGGTGGGCTGGTGACTCTGAGGAGCCTTCTGTGGTTGGGCTACGTCTTCTACCATGTGCCTGGCACCAGACAATACGGATCCGTATATTTCGGAAGAGGAGACAAAAACATCGACCTGCCGTTCATGCTTTCTTAATTTCTTAGTATTTGTCTTTTCCGGCCAACAACTGCAACAGTCTTGATAAGATATGAGTAACGCTATGTCAATCTCTTTGTCATCTTGCTTTATACTGTTATTGCTGTAAAACAGATTATCTATGAGAATAAATTATATAAAATTCACCGTTTGGCATTCTAGGACTGAAACTAGACAAAAGTGCTGTACTGTTTCATTTATTACATTTTAAAGCCTGCCCAAGTCAACATGAGATCAGCTTACCGAATCGTCTCGAATTATGATAATTGTCATAGGCTAATCTACTCAATGTTTCATTAGGCATTGCTAAATTCTATAAAATTACTGTACTAACCATTGGGCAAACTGTCACCATTAACAACGTTGTTATGCTGCCTGCAGCCATGTGAACTTTGCTGACTTGGTGGTAAATGAGTCAGTATCTTAAACTACTCAATTACCATAATCATTTCTTTGAAGCACTTCTCAAAAAGCAATAAAACACTACTTAGCCTTTAAAGATTTTTTTATTAATTACCTCAGCATGTTTATCGATTTTTGATAAATAAAATCCTATATTTTCCATTTAATTAAATAGCACAATTTCACAAATTTCACATCAGCTCGGTCTTAATACACTAAATTTGTTATACTTGACCATGCTGATGCAATGACCAAAATAACTGGAACAGTGTACTGCTTTAAAATAATCTTCTGATGAAGCTGTGAAATAAAAAATTGCGGTAGAAAAAAAGTACTGGTTTCTTGTTGTTAGGGTGTAAATCCCTTGTTACTTCTTGTCCACTTGATCTCAGGTCTGTTGATATAAACTTGCAAGACTCAATTCCTTTCTCACTGCAGAAGAAAGCATGGCTTGGTAACAGTCATTTCATTTCAAAAGCCTTAGGACAATTACACGGAATATAGGCATCTTCCTCCAAAATAAATATAATATACTATCAGTGATTATAACTCTCTGCTAGATCTACCTACCAAACAGTACTGCTTCATTTATCCAATATAGGTATCTTCAGTAAAAGCATCCAACCTCTTAATCAGAGAATTGCGGTAGATAATAATTGGAACAGTGCAAAGCTACAAAATGATCTGGTAACATAGCAGTGAAGTAAAAAAGCATCGACAGATAATAACTATTCAACGTATCTAAATTATAATCATTTCTTCATAGAGGCTTATCTATCTAATACGTTAAGAGTTACAGCACAAAATATCACCCATGGTAAGCAGATTTCAGTGTTTATGACTTTATGTGGCTTCTACGAAGTTCACGTTCATGCAAAAAGAACGAAACCACACAAGTTTCAACAAATGTAGTTAATTCAGAACTCTGTTACAATACTAATAATGCACTTTGATTATTACAGCACTCTTGAGACAAGCTTATTCAGGGGTGGATTAACAAAATGTGGGGGCCCTGTAGTCCTGCAGAATATCAGCAAATGGACACATAAAATGTGATATTCAATGAATCAACATTTGTCTATTATTAATTCTGGCTGATTTAAGATTAATCTGCCTGATAATAGAAACTTGCTCTTGTGACCTGGGTCCACATGCACACTTGCAAGTCATGTATATTAAAATGAATAGTTTGTTCTGAGTTTTTCCAATTTAAATTTCTTATGCGTGGGGCCCCTAAAGTTTGAGGCCCTTGTTCAGCTGAACATGTTGAACATGCCTCAATCCGGCCCTGAGCTTATTATATACACATATCATAGCACATAGGGTGGTAATTTTAGAATGCAAAACATAAATTACAACTTGCCTCCCAATAAGTGATCTTCCTGCTGAAACGAACTATACGTTTGCTCCTCTTTCTGCCTCTGCGGTTTACTCTTCGTGAACTTGATCCTGTCTTTGATCGCTTCAGTATGCCCTTACGACGTCTTCTGCTCCTGCTTCTGCTCCTGCTCTCTCGACTTGTAGACCTTCTCGCGCTACGAGACCGCGTTCGGTCTCTGCTCCTCTGCCTGGTACGGCATCGAGATCTCGAGGTGGTCCTCTTCCGCTTGGTTCTGCTGCTGCTGCCGCTGTTGTTGTTGTTGTTGCAGTCAAGGATGTGAGAATCGTGTGGACTGCTGCACATTGCACGAAGGCCAGTAGTGCAGGACGGTTGAAGGGACTGATGAGTTCTGGCTTCACCTGTGCAGCTTCGAGTTATGTCTAAATTCTTGAGAAATGAATAAAACTTTATTACAGACAAATGATTACCAAGTATATGAATAAACTGAACTTTATGCTAGTCAATAAAGATAGATGTACCTTTTGAATACTAGAGATTTTTTACAACTCAGAGAAAGAAATCAGGGTGATTCAAGTGGGAAGCAAAGGGATATCAGATATCAAATTATCCGATGCATACATGTACAATCATGTAAATGTATAATATTGTATATGGAAGTAGTACTTAATTAAGTACATTAAACTTCAGGTGGGCACTTCTCTCAGTGCATCTATATAAACACATTAATAGCACCTGTTGCCTTTACATATACAGCTTGGTTTTGGATGGAACACTTAGTTGTGGAGACTGCCTAAAAAATTAATTCAAACTCGACAAGGACATTTGCAGCAAAAAGAGTTCCCAAGGGTCATCTGCTTCGTTATAAGTACATTAGTCCAGGATGATGCATGGCAACACAACACTGATGAAATATAAATTGCCAGTTGTCCAAAATATATCACTGAACAGTCTGAACTTGGCTTCAAGTGCAAAAACTATATGAAATGGCTCTTCAGAATATTTTGTAATCCAGCTAAAGTTCAAATTTCTACATTACCACTCTCACAAAGCATAAATAACAATTGATGATAGGTATGAAACAATTCTACGAGGCAATCGAGCATGTTGATCTGCAGTAGAACTTGGACTAAATTCAGTTACAATGATACTATGCATGGTTGAGAAATTTCACTGTGGTCATTTGACTCATTTCAGAGTCTCTTCCTGGACTAAAGATGCAAAGACTAATGACTTAATCGCCGCTGGTTTGATTCATTCAGAAGCCACTGCATAAGGACCTTGTGAAAGACCTTCACTCACAATTATTGCTCAAGGCTCTTCGGCATGTTAACTCTTACACACCTCCGGGCTGTAGTCGGGACTGACTATGAGTTGGGTTCAAGAGGTGGTATAGAAATATCTGAATAAATAAGACTACAAGTACACTGTCCAAACTGCTTACAGGTTCCAAATAAAAATTATGCCTGAATATTGACGAGACAAGATTTTCACAGACCAGCAGCGATATCTATCACAGAGTCCATTCTAAATAAATTTGTTAAAGCAAAACTAAGGCCTTGCTACATACCTGAATTTCCATCATCATCTTGTCACATTTGAATCTGTTATGTGACAATACAGTATGAAGTGAGACATCTGCAGCACATTTCTGTGGCCCAGTTATTTTATCACAGACACCATTTTGATCAGCTCCAGCCGACACCGGAATGTTCAATACAGTGTCCTGCTGCCCAAGGCTAGACATTGCTAACTCAACGCAGGACGCTTTTGCAGTTGCTCTTTCTGGACCCCAGTTTGTTCAGTTGGTATAAATCTTCAATGTTCAAAAAAAATCTCAGATGTTTTCATTGATAAAACAATATCAAATTAAGTACATAACGAAACGTTTCTGTTTCCAAGTTTAGCAGACATATTTTATTTTTCCAAATTTATGGCCATACATTTTTTGCTGTTTCGTTGGACAACACACAATACAAATGCAATTCAATTTTGAGCTGCATTAAAACTTTAAGCTTACCTAACTGCTTTGCTCTTTCCCATACCGATTCTCAAACATCTCCGCAAATTCGTATATTAACCGAGTTAATCTTCTCAATCTGAGGTTATATTGTATCGTATTGTATTTGTGTATTTCTATACCGCCTCATACTACAGACCACTACTACTCAGAGGCGGTCCTTTATAAATTACATTGTATATTCAAATGGAATATCATTTGCATGTTTCACCCTGGTTAATTTGAGTCATGACTTAATCAAATAGTATGCTGGTTGACTTTTGTGTGGAGAAATATGGTCCTCATGGTTCTGACTTCTGATCAAACACAAGGTAATTACAGGCCACCTTCAGACTGGTCAGTGATGTTAGTAGACTTTGGGGATTTTATCCTATGTAGTCCATTAGTGCAAAAAAACATAATTATAAGCCCTTACTGGTTCTGAACATATTATTGTCATTCTTTGACAAGAAATGTAGGGCCTGGAAACCCATCCCACGGGAAGGTGGTATAAGGCTAAATTGATACAGTTTCAGGTTAATATACTAGCCCAGTTAGCTACTACTAGCCCAGTAAGCTGCTACTGCTACCAGTTGGCTACATCGGGAGCAAGTCGGCCGATTGTTCCGTCAACCCCGGTTTGAGCCTCGGTGCTGGCGGATATTCAGAGATTTAAAAATCTCAGGCTAACACAGTTCATTCATGGGGACCTAAATGGCGTGACATCCATTCAAACGGGTGAGCGGATGTGAAGGATCTCACACGATCAATTCATTACACATGTAAAGAAGAGAAGTCGAAGCCATATACCATCGCTATAGAAGAATCGATTTATATTTAATATATAATCAATTACGGTGGCACTGAAAATTACTTGTAAGCCCAACATGCATTTTTTATAGTCTATCTAAAGTAATGTTTATAACAGTTAAGTAGGTCATATAATTACATTAAACTTCAGGAAACTTGCACAGAAGCAGAAGCAAGTTTACTCAGCCAAGTTTAAAACAACATCAAATAATCTTCCTTTCCATTCTTCAAGCTGTTAGATCCACACTTTTGCAGCAGATCTTAAAGATGTGTACCTGAAATGAAGAAAAAAATCAAATTATGGCTTCAATTTACCATCTTTTAATTTAAGCCTTCTGTTGTCAGGGGCAGTGATATAGGGTCACCGCTTTGCAGCCAAAGGGTCACAGGTTCGATTCCACCTCAAGCCGCTGCCCTAAAGACTTTGAGCAAGTCCTTCACCTACAATGCTCTGGAGTTAAGGGGAGAGAGCAAAATGGACAACACTGGAGCGTACTCACAATGTTTGCATCAGACACGACCCTGTCACCCCTTCAGGCATTACGCTAAATAGAGATGTAGGATGTACGGGCGCCCTGCATGGCTGCCGTAGGTTAAATTCGACTTCTGTAATAACCTATCATGCATTCTACTATGTCTGTAATCATAATGCGATATGATATTGTGAATCTTAATAAACGAAAAGTATTATTATATGCCTCCACTCTCCAACTACCTCAATTAGCCTATATGAAACAAAGGCCAAATAAAGAGGCAGCCAGAAGCTACCAACCATAAGACTAAAATTAGTATGCAGTTATTGGCACCACGGTAATAGCACATTAACTGTTATTCACATACATATACAGTAATGACAAGAGTATATAATTGCCTGCAATATAATTATGTATTATCGTAATATTCTCTATAATATAAATTTTCGTAATACTTCGATATTAATGCAGTAACCGTATTATGCGACGTCTGTCGACGTGAATTGTTTCCGCGCTTATCCACCACAGGTTATAACTTAGAATATCCATTAACATCCCTCCACTCTGTATAATAATTATTTGACTCTCCAAACTTGCATCACGTCAACATTATTTAATTAATCAACATTATTATTTATCAAACAGATGCGATATCTCATGTTGTAACCGTTTAGTGCTCGTTTTAATAATAAACGAGTAGACCTACTATACTATCAAGGGCATACTTATAGTATACCATATAAATTGCGCTTGTCCTATACTGAGCTTGTGTGCGTTATGGGCTTACTTCCTGCTGACACCACAAGACTATTGTTATTGTGATATCGTCCCCGATACTACAAGTTTGCCCTATCAAGCCCAGTCGCGTAATCACTTTGATACACAACAGAAAGGCCTATAAAGATGTGCAAGCACAGTCCCATATCTCTAATACTCCAAAAATATGACAAGAAAAGATATTAGTCTATAATCGCTATTTTTTACCGTTTATAATGAGATGTTCTAACGGCAAGTCTGCGATATTATCCTTCAATTGCTAACCGATGTTTCAATCCGCCATCTTAAAGCGCTGTCTGCAGCTGCTCTACGGCTTCGTGTGTACATCCGCCAATGCTTGTTCGTACTTTTAAAATCAAGTAAAAGACTTCATTTGTATTCAATAAACTATCCTTAAAATAATTTTATTGATTGACTAATAAATTAATTAATTGAAATACTATTGTTGTCTTCGCTTATTTCTATAATTATTTTTTTTACGTTTTGTGAAGAAAAGAATTGTGTATCATTACGCCATAGTGAGACGTCACAAAGAATGTAAGTAAGTAAGTAACAATTATCTTTGTTTCATATAATATTCTTAATCCAATATTTCTAACAAAATCAAAGAATTTTATAATAATTATAAGTAATTAATTGTATTGCCATGGTTGGACTGGAAGCGCCTCTGAGTAGGTTCTTGAAGGGGCGCTATACAAATTCTTGAAATGAATGAATGAGAGTAACTATAATTATACATTTTATTGACCAATTAAATTGTGCATAGATTACCGTGAGATGTGAAAGAAAAATCACTTTGATAAAGAAAAGCAGCTAATATTATTATGAAGGCTCTAATAATCATTTCCAGATGCTCAAGACATCAGTTTATGATTGTTATAATCAAAATTTTTGTGCAAGTCCAGAGGAACTACAAAAGACAGGTTAAAATAAAACGAGTCCAAGGAGTTTTAGTGAGTTGAAGCACTTGGAGTTGCAGAGGAAATGTATCCTTGAAGACAATGAAGAGAGTAGGTCTAAAGAACATTTATTTTATTTATTTATTCACAAATTTGTATAGCACCCCTTCAAGGAAACTACTCAAGAGGCACTCCCAAACCAGCCCCAGCGAAAGAGCAGTCTTTAAGAGAAGCATCGTGGCACATGGATAACTTTAGTTGTGTTGCATAATAACAATGATGATGATGCATGCTATTTGTGCTTCCTGAAGGATTTTACTATAAAAATTATATTCTAGGAACTTCTATAGTTCAGAACATATCCGCTGAACAATGCACATGCATTATTTATGGTACGTTTTTATGAGACCAACTGCAGGAAGAATCTGCATTCAACGTAGTAACAGTCAAAAGCTGGCATTGTGCATTTCTTCTGTGCAAACAACCTGAAAGAACTGCACTGCATAGGCACAGTAATTGAATAAAGCGGCACTCATATAATATGATTTACAATAAATAAATTACTGTTCTTGTCAATAAATGACTTATAAAAGCATGGATGTTAAATAAGAAAACTGGTGATCTGCTCATTCTGTTGATAACACTGTCGATATGCCACTTAACTCGGCTTTGAGTGAAAAAACGTAACAATTGACAACCTTATACCAGGTAGCCGAAGCGAAGAAGTTAAACAACAATTATTACTGAGATAACCAAACCTGTCATACATTAAATGTTGATAAATAAGTATGCACTTGTACAAACTATGCAGTACAGTCTGTAGTGTATTGTAAAGAAGCTTTGAAGCAGCCTACAATTTACCGTAAACCATCATCATCATTCCAATACAATTGCCTAACTGATGGTTGGCTGCGGTTACGTTTGCATATCAGGTATAAAATTATATGATCCTACGACCCCAAGGGTTCCCTACCAGTTCTCTTTAGCTGCATGCAAACAACTACATTACCACACCTAGCTTACCCTTAAATCCAAGAACTGGTGTCACAATAAACCATTCACTATACCTATAGTAGGCCTACAAAACAGCATACAAAATGAAAAACTAATTTTACTGATGACCAATGCCAGATGCTTTACATGACAAGTTCCAGTTTTCTGTTGAAACAAACAATTAACATGCAGCAAATGAGAGGCACTGTGCTTCTAGTAACAGCTGGCTGTCATCTGACGTTTCATATCACAGTTTACAATTGCATTTTTTAAAAGCATAATTAAGTGCCAGAGTTTTACTGCATTAATTGTCACGAAATAGTGCATATTTTGGATCCAACAACTGCTTTTGATGTTGCCGCAGCTGCTCCGCCACGAACTCTCACGTGTTCGGGAAAATAATTTCCAGCAATTGTGTACTTTGCCTCTCCTTCCACTTCCGGTGACACTGGTCGTTCATCAACGTCCATGAGATCATTCTCCTCAATTGCCTTAGTCAATTCCTGTAACATAATAATTGTATGGAAGTAAGCAGTTCAGTTTCATTAGAAAGTGGCTGCTATTCTGAAAGTATTACATATACAACCTCATCACAACTTGTGGAATTTCTTAAGTTTCCCTCCTAGCATTATCGTCAGCATTAGATTTTTTATTTATTTATTTATTTATTCACACATTTCTATATCGCCCCTTCAAGTCTCACACTACTCAGAAGCGGTTCCGACTACAGCCCAGAGGTGTGTCGGAGTTTATACGCCGAAGCGCCACGAGCAATTGTGAGTGAAGGACTTGCTCAAGGTCCTTCACTCACAGGGTGGGATTCGAACCCGCAACCCTTCGGTTGCAAGGCAACGACCTTCAGCACTACACTACCCCACATGCGCCCCAGATGTGATCCATATAGCATATACACTCCATAACGGCAGGGCCGGATTAACCAGTATGCTAATTATGCTCAGAGCATGGGCCTCCTGCCGACAGGGGCCTCTAAGGTAGAACAATGAAAATTTGTTACATGATATATTTTTTATAAAGGATCAGGTGCATGCTAGTATTGGTTTAAATAAAAATTTGCATTCAGAAAATACAAATTATAAATGGAGTCATGCAACCAATAATAAGGGATAAATGAATTTATCTCAACTTCTTTCAGGCAACACAATTTCATGATATCTCTTCTTTAATCTGGGATTATTATTACCAAGGAGGTGAAGTATTCACTAGAGAGAGTATGGCCTATCTACAGGGTGAACCAATAAAAGTAACCCCCATATGTTTTCCCGTAATATTTCATTCAAAAGTAGGAATATTTAAATAAAACTTTACGGGCTTAAAGGCAATTCATATTTACATGTAACTGCCAAATTTCACAAAAATATTTAAAACACAACAAAAGTTATTCAACGTTTAGTGACAACGTCACCCATTGCTTTTGCTGGCTCAAAAATCACCGGGGATGCAGGATGATTTAAAAAACGATCCCCTACGTGTTTTGCTAATATTTCGGTCAAAAGTAGGAATCATAAAATAAAATTTCATAGGCTTAGAGGCAATTCATATTCACGTATCGCAACCAAATTTTTACCAAAATATTTCACACAGAACAATACTTATTCAACTTTTAGTGACTTCAATAACTGTTTTTTTTATATTTAAAATAACATTTAACAGATTTTTGATAATATTTCTGCCAGACGTTAACATATTTTAGTGAAAGTTCAGAGACCTAAAGGTATTGCATATTTATATCTAACAACCAAATTTCATTAAAATATGTCACACGCAACAACAGTTACAGCACTATTAGTGAGCCCACCCACTGTATTCTGATGATTTAAGCGAGTGTAACGCAACAAATGTTACAAGAAAAAGTGCTGTAAATATTGTTGCATTTTAAGTATATCAATAAAATTTGGTCGTTCTATGTAAATGTGAAGGGCCTTTAAGCCTGTAGAATTTCACTGAAACATTTTTAATTTTTCCGGAAATATTAGCAACATACTGTTAAACGATTTTGAGCCATCAAATAGCAGTGGGTGACATCACTAAAAGTTGAATAACTTCTGTGGTATTTGAAATACTTTGTGAAATTCGGCAATTACATGTAGATATGAACTGCCTTTCCGCCTGTAAAACTTTATTGAAATATTCCTACTTTTGACCGAAATATTATGAAAAAACCTAGGGGTTACTTTTTTGGTTCACCCTGTATGTTAAAGCCATCAGATTCAAACGACCTTGACCTTTATGGATACAATGAAATACAATAGATAACAGTCATCACGAGGAGTTTATTCTACCTATGCAAGTGACACCGAAGTGCATACACAGAAGTGCAAAGTTTGGATTGGTATTATTACCTTTTTGTTTATGTCTTTAGTTTTTCCCTCTGCAACTACTTTGGACTCCCTCGCTGCTGCAATTGGTTCGTTGGTCAGACCATCTTAAAAGGAAAAATAAAACATATCCATATAGAAAAAAAGCCATGTACTGATTCAATCAAAGTAATTGCTACAGAGCCCTGCAGGACTGTTGAATAAGCTGCTTTTTCACAGACAAATAGGTCTTTCTATTTCAAAATACGGCATCGTGTATACGCTTATGGACTATAGGCCAAAAGAACTGTCAGGAACATAAAGTCGATGGAACTAACAGTGACATCACAGGTTTAGGCAAAGGTCGATTCTTTCCAAAGGTTTTTATTTATAGTAATTTCTGTGCACCCAGGCAGCCAGGCCAGGCCAATTATGTACACAAAAATCTCAAAATTTCTGTCTGGTATACCTTAATCTGATTTCATCCTCTATTATTATTATTACACAGTTGAATTGTGGGTCGTGGTGGTGTAGTGGAATAGTCCAAGTCTCGTGGCCAGAGCATTGCGGGTTCGATTCAGATTCGAGCCACTGCGTAGTGACGTTGAGCAAGTTCTTCGCTCACAATTGCTCGTGATGCTTTGGCATGTTAACTCCTACACACCTCCAGGCTTTAATCAGGAGACTTGAAGAGGCGGTACAGAATAATATGAATGAATATGCAACGAATATGTACTAATTGTCTTAAAACTGGTGTTGCCTTACACAAACAGGCGGTCAAGACTATTTTTGTCTACACTTGCATGCATGGTAACCATTTCGATTATGAGTAGTTGAGTACAGTGCCTTTGATTCATTCTTAATTGCCACTTCATATGACCATGAAAACAATACTGTTGACATACAAGTATAAACGCAAACTTGCATACATAGGCTACACGTGATTATTCGGTCGAATACTTGAAAATAACTTGAAGTCGTGAACATGAATCTAAAAGTCAAGCTAACCTTTCTGGTCTTGCAGATCTGCCTGGATCTGCCAGTTGGCTCGATTTATTGTCAAGGATGTATAAAGAGGTGTTACGCCAGATTCCACTTTCATTAGAAGCTGTGATTATTCAGAACACACATTATGAATGGCAGATCAAGGAAGGCTAAAGAGCTGGATACAGCGCAGTTGCTGGTTTGAAGTATTATGCACTGCGACCAATGTCTGTGTATATTATATGTACATGTGTGTGTGCGTGTGTGTGTACAGACATACATTGATACTGATCAAAGAGACTAGACAATCTGTAAAAATGTTGAGAAATTACTATTAATTAATCCAGATACCGATCAGAGAGAATAGAAAATCTGTAAAAATGTTGTGAAATTACTATGAACAGATACTCCTAGTATTACACAATCTTACAAATGCCAATTCACAGTATACTATACATGGTTTAAGTTCAAAGCTTAACAATAAAGTTAGTTTTAAAAAGCTACAAAGAAATCACATATATACATACATGTATATGATATATGTATGCATTATGTACATAATATGAACCTGTCACGATGTCAGATATGTGACTTGGTGATGGGGACATCAATCAATGTATAGGATTTAAACATTTCACACGTTTAACAAAGAGCATGCACTAAACTGGCTGGAAAACTAATCTCATTCCTCATTGTAGCATTACGTTGAAAACAAACCTCATAAACTGGGGCACAAATGGTATCGATGAATCCAACCTGCAGCTTCGGAAATTCTTCCAGCTTACGCCTGTCATTTAGAGCCTGACTGATGCGCCTGTCTGCTAGGCTTATACGCCCACCTGCCTAAAACACATCAAACCTGATCATTGTCAACAAATGGCCAGACATAATACAGAGATCCCGTCCAAAAGGAAAAAAGACCCAGAATGTCGGTCCCAGACACCCATAAGTAGGAGATCTAGGGGAGCGCCAGCAGATACTCTGTTTTGCTAGGATACTCTACTGGCCTAGTTAGCTACATCGATAAGCGCGGAAGTCTGTTGTTACGGACACCGCAGTTCAAGCCACGGTGCTGGCTGACATTCGGAGAGTTAAATCTCGGGACAAGCAGGAATGGGACGAAGGGGCGCAGTGGATATTCGGTGCCCTTGTGACCTACGGGTCGCAGGTTCGAACCCCACTTGAGGCGCAACTTGTCCAACCTTGGACAAGTTGCTTACCCATATTATTGTCTGTTAGTAAGGCAACGAGAAACCACCTCACTCATCTCAGGTTGCGTACGCCATAGAACCGGCCTCTGGGCAGAGAACTCATCATCATCATCACTCTACTTCACTAGAGAAATACTTTATTTCGCCAGGGATATACTCTATTTCGCTATGCAGGATACTCTGCCAGCCTGCCAGGGATACTCATTTCACTAGGGGATACTCAATTTAGCTATGGGGATACTCTATTTCACTGGGGATACTCTATTTCACTATGGGTAATTACGACTGAATGATGCACATGGTAAAATTATTTTCAAAGAAAGAAGGGGTATGCAGGGGCTTCTATCCCTATGCCAAGCAGGCACAACTTGCATCCAGTGGAAATTAGAGGAAATCGTTTATTTAGAATTTCTACCACATTTCTACACAATGAGAAATAAACCGAAAACACCCGGTGTCACTCGTGGCAATGTGCAGACCCTGAAATGGGGGGAAGTCTGATCAGTTGAGGAAGGAAAGGGATCTTGGAAGAAATGGAATTTAATTGAGAATACAAGGGAGGTAAAGGTAAAAGGTATAGACTAAGAAAGATCATCAGTTATGGGTGAGCAATGACTAAATAAAGTTGGCAGCTTTTGAGCCCGGTTGTTTGGGGGTAGAAGTCCCTGGGGTACGGTGTTCCGGTCGTCAGAAAAAGAACCGGCACGCCGCTTCGGTGCGTTCTGTTCTCAACTGATTCCTTGAAATCATGTATTGCTGATCGTATCAATCACAGCATTGGTATGTGTCCAATGCTGTGCATGAATCCATGTTTGTAGATTGCAAGAACTCCTCAGAAAAACTCTGTGAATACAATATTCTGACAGTAACGAATTTAAAACAAGTGATCGTATTATTCTGATTGTATCATAATAAAACATAAAAATCATGCAGAGTGATTCATAAAGAATAGAATCTGTTGCATTAGCAGGATATAATAATGATGCACAATGCCAAATTGCTGATATCTCCTCCAGATTGTCCGACAAAACAGCCTTGTAGGGCACTATATAAATCTCTATAGTGATAAGTGCTTGAAAGGGTTACACAGGCCAACACCATAAAATCGATAAAATTTCCATATAATATGCTTGCTACTCACGTAGTTAGGAGAGAAAGAACATATGTTTGAATAAAAAGAATTGGATAAAATTGCTTAAGTGAAAACAATGTAAGAGAATAAAATATTATATTGTATTGTATGTAAGTATGTTTACTCACATAAAATGACAATCTGCAGTGAGTTTATATTATTTGATAATAAGGGGGTGGAACCGAGGTAAGAAGACGTCAAGGGGAAAGAAAAGAAATAATATGTACATTGCATTTTTTTCTTAGAACCCCTGCAAGAATAACAAAGAAGGTGATGTTTAAATGTTTACCGCAAGATCCTTCTTGAGTTCATGCTTTCCATCACCTTGGTCGAAGAACTCGCTCATAACCAGGTGAGTGATCTTGTACTGTATATCCCACGGCTTGCAGACGGAAGCAACATCGCAGGCGGTCATCATCATAGCTCTTCGACACAGAACAAATTTACAGTATGCACATTGAATTGATGCAATGATTGTAATTTAATGTAATGAAACAAAAACACTTACATAGCACTGCTTATTAGCCTTGCAGATGATAAAAATTAAAGGCTTTTATATACTAGTAGCCATATTGGGCGTTTACACACTAGAGGAGCCACCTATCTCATCGTATATAAACTAAGATTATCACTTGAATTATCATTATTATAGTGTCACTTCTACAGAATATCATCAGAGGAGCTGAACACAGACATTGTACAATGTTATAAGTCAGAAGTTAAGACTGAAACCATAGGTCGATTGGAGTACTTCGGATGATTGTCTCTAGAAGTGAGGCCGCATAAATGTGTGATTATAATAACGGATAACAAATTAGATGATGAAGAATAATGTTGAATGCACAAACTACTTTGTTATTATATTTACTCTGACTTTACTTTTAAACAAGGGTGCGATGATTTCTCATGCAAGCATGGCTGCACACAAACAAGACATGTTGAGAAAACATGAAAAATTGAATGCCACGCTGTAAAATAATTGCAGCAACTTACGGTAGCTGCATTATATGAAATGCTCAGCTGCTCACGCCATTTCAATCTCTCTGGGCAGCAAATTAATTTGGAATAAATGACTATGCCTACTTAATAATAGGAAATAAATCCACAAATTAAGATATACTTTCAATCCGGAAGTCAATGCAAAAAAGAAATTAAAGCTGAAGCTAATACATACACAAAAGTTAAAGCATTGCAGATAAAATCAAAGTGAAAACTTGAATCCATAAAGAAAATAAGAAATGCTAAAACACATGTTGCATTGAGAAAATTAAAAAGCAATCATTATGACATGTACAGTACCTTAGCAATTCCTTCTTAAATGGATCAGCCCAATGCTTTTCTCCCTGTGACAGAACATCAGCAAACACCTTTTTCTTCCTAAAAACATTGCAAAGCAATTAGTCCAACTTGTTGCGCGTGTAGAATCGCAGATATGTAGACTAGTCCAGTTAGCTACGTTGGGAGCGCGCCGGCCGTGTGTTCGCACGGACCAAGTTCGAGCCCGATGCCTGCCGAAACACAAAGATTTAACATCTTGGGATAGCACATAGGGCATGTGTGGGATTTAGAAGATTGTTTGAGGTAAGATAGCTGTTGAGGAGAGATAGCTCAGTGAGTTTCGATAAGAAAGAGAGATTTGAGGTTGGGCGATAGT
>JAQFXW010000465.1:0-18845 GCA_034693945.1 Dendrobaena attemsi
AGGTAATCGTTTAGTCTGGAAAGTACAATTCGTTCAGTTAATTTAGATAGAAAGGAAAGATTAGAGATTGGACGGTATGCTTATTGCTTATCAAAACCTGACCACGTCTGGCACTGACTACCACCTGCCAAGTAGCCAACTATCATCTCTCTCTCTCCCGTTTCATGTCCCCGACCTCACACTCCCCAGGTGACAGACAGCAAGCAGACTGATGAGCAAAACATTTATTGTCAGGATGTTGCACATACTTTTTTTTAGCTGTAGTTACTTATGTGTTTACTGTAAGACAAAGTGCAATGGCCGCAAACTGGCCGGAGGGTACCTTTTATTCTGCTGAGTGGAGGGAATGACCACCTCCACCCTACAAAGTTCAAGGTTCTGCACCCATTTTTCTGTATCATTAGGCTCTTCATGATTGTCTTTTCAATCAATCAATCAATCAAGATTTATATAGCACCTCTTCAAGATCCCTACTCAGAGGTGCTCCCAACCCAAGCCAAGCTGATTGAAGTGGTAAGTCGGTATGACCCGTTCGGATGCATGTGACCAATTTTAATAGCAACAACATTAATGAATAAGTAAGAGTATACTTTATCAACAATTGCCTCACTTCTTCTTACCAGCACCTCCCAAAGATTTTAGCTCTCCAGACTTTACTGACAGCTTCAAAGTACTATAAATATCACCGATAGCAATCAAAGGTCACTGACCTCGCTCGGTCAGTAGGACGGTGACACAGTTACATCTAATTACACTTAGGCAGCAAGTAAAGCAGTAAGTAAGTGGTAAGTAAAGATAGTAAATGACTGGGTGAATAAGTAGAGCGGTAATGTTCACAGTGAAACGTAAGTAATACAGCGACTAGGTAATAAATCAATAAGCAAGTAATTTGTAGGAAGTTGGGTCTGGTCAGCAAATATGGATTGATTGATTGATGGGTGATTAGCACAGATCCTACATACTGTGTTAGACTCTGTTAAACCGTCTTTCTCCATAAGCACTCGCCTCAATAGGTTACAACTATTGCCAAATGCACAGTACAGCCAGCACTGAATCACGGTTTCAACTGAAAACATGCGCAGATGTCAAACCTACTCACACCATTGCCTTCTCCACCTACTCTTCTTCTCCCATCTTCTCCCCAGCCTCCTCCTCCTCCTCCTCCTCACACACAATCATCCTTTCCAGTTAGTGGAGTGATGAACTGATGAAAGAGAGCCTTCAAACAACAACCCACAACAAAGTGACTTTCCCTTTTTATTCTTGGTACCGAGATCTTGTTCCAGAACCCACTTCAGTACGATACAGTATATTTCTGCGAATGATGAATGGCTTATATAGCACACTTCCTCTAACTGTTGCAGTCGTAATACATTGACGTCACGACACTCGTAAAGAAAACATTTAAGAATAGCGACGCTGCCTCTCAGAAAAATCCTAAACAGAGCAGAATGGATCAGATGCAAAGCATACACAAAATGTATTTCCCATCAGCTCCACGTAAATGGGTTCAGAGAAAGAGGTTGACGACAAGCGGATTAGTTTTCAAAGGCTTTGGGTCAGGTAGAAGCAGCCAACACAGCTTGCGTTAAAAATCCGTCTCACATATTTAACCAAGTGCAAAATTTTTAATAGGGGTCTATCGTCGCTACCCTGCTCATCGTCCTAACTCGCACTTGATCATGGACCCTGGTATAGAAGGGCAGAGCCCAGGACGTTCAGCTATTCAGAGTCGACCAACTGTTGTATTTGGTCGGCTGGGCCAAGTTGATTATGCAATAGGCTGTTGTTATGTCATCAACTTGGCCCAGCCGCGGACTATATACAACAGTTGGTCTAATCTTATCAGCTGTGAGTCCTGGGCTTCGCCCTTACAACAGGCGTCCATGACTTGATCAATGAACTATGCAACTCTTGCTTGGCCCCATTCACCACAGTGTTAAGCCCTCAGGCATTCACAGTTAGTTGGATTTAGTCACCCAGTACAGTTAATTTGATCAATTCTTTGGTGTCCCTTCAAGACATTCATCTCCTTGAACTTGCATATCGACATTCATTCATTCATTACGGTGATTTATATAGCGCCCCTTCAAGGCCACTACTCAGAAGCGCTCCCGACCCCAGCACGGGTGAATAGACAATAGAGAAGCATTCAAGGTTTTTCTGATCTACCGGTATCAGTAGTCTTTAACCAGGTTTCTCAAATGAATTATGGCTTTGACTGTGATATCACTTGAAGTCCCTCTCAGTTTATGTCTACCACATTACATACCGGTAATGATGATAGCACCATATAAATCATAATTTGATAAGATGCACGTAAATTGGTCAAGCCGATTTAGACGAGTGGGTGTGGAAAAGATGTGCTTAGAAAATCCAAACATATAACATACAATTCCGTTATTGATATCCGTAAAGCCATTCCATCAATTCAGTTACTGTGCAAGGAAAGCACATAGGAGCCAACACATTAAGTCACCAGAATTTAATTACTGAATCACATGACTTCCTGCTCAGTTGATGCCAAGGCCACTTCCTGCTTCATTACCTGATTGCCTTGACTGCACTATTTTCAAAAGTAAAGACAATCCTGGCTTGTACAAACAACACAATTATTAGGCCTATTATTATTATTATTGTGCAACTTTCCTACAGTGCCCCTTCAGGGCAATATACTCAGAAGCGCTCCCGGCCCAACCTGGACCGATTTTAGACAATTTTGAGATTTTGGAAGAACGCTTAGTTCCAAGACAAAGCAGAGTGTGAAGGAGGTGGTTCCAAATGCAATTTGCCGAGGATCCCTACAGTTCTACACAGTAACTGTCTTGGATGAGGCTCGAACCGCTGTCCTCATTATCAGCCGAGCATTCTATCAATCTGCCACCATGCTCCGATCCAATTATGATCCATTGAACAAATTGCTAGCATTACTGTCCACGTCAGCTAAAGTATTGATTGTCTGATTGATCGACAGCGTATATAGGCTACATAAGCAACGATCCACATTTGCTGGGAATGGTTGGTTTGGCAGCTAGCTTTGTTCTCAGCCAAATCCAAGCAGTTGCACTGAAGTTTCTATATAGGCAAGTTGACTACTACACATGGAGTAAGGTTAATGGTAAGGTGCGCTGGCCATGTGAAGCAGAGAAATCAGAATGGACATGGAATCTCTTCCAACCACTCTCCCAAACATCAAATCATCTTCCATTCGCAGACATGGCAAATTGAGCTGCAGCAGGATGTGATCCGGGTGGCTGACTCAAAGGTCGCACTTCGGAGTGTATTAACACCAATTCAGCATCGGAACAGGAGTCGCAAGTACCTTTGGGTGGTGGAAACTTTCAGAGGTGCTATATAAATTTACGAATGAATGAATATGTATCCATATACAACACTTACTGACAATTACCATTCCAAATGTGCAATTTTGGTGCGGATTGAAGCCCACGCCCTGGGTCAACAGTCCAACATTCTGAACGCAAGACGATAGTTGTGTACCGTTCACACACAGATGTCTTGAGGTATTCTACAGTTGAAGGGTCGAGTTAAGAGTGTCTGTGTAAACTACTAGATTATCCTGTAGTTTTTTGTAAGAGATGCGTGAAAGGGTCAGGTTGATAGCTTTAGCTGGAACCGCTAGACTTAGTATCAAACTCACTTCTTCAATCCACAGCTGAAAGAGTTGGCTCAACAGTGTTGGTAGAGCCTTCCTTTAGGATTGCTTAACGTTTGCGGCATCATTATTATGATTAGTGTTATTGTGTAATGACAACATGTCAAAAGACATCATCCCATCAGCAACAATACATTTGCAACCTTGAGCATTTAGGACCTCACCAAGATTTACAACTACTCAGAGGTGTTCTCAGAGAAACCACAACTGAATAGAACATTTGACAAGAAGTCTTCATCGAAACTTAGAGAGTGCAATCAATGCATACATAAGATAATATTATACACAGAATGTCACCCATGTCAAAATATACCATCGCACAATGCGCAACGTCCCAGAGTTGGAGCTGGTTCAAGTAAGAAGACTCCTCTGGTTTTTGGAAACATCGTGCATTGTGAAGGTTATCAAGATCATGTCAGGGTCCTTTGAGTAACGACTTCTGACCCTCTAAGAAGTTACAGAATACTGAATTTTTCCACTTGGCCTGGGTCAGGAGCGCCTTTAAGTAGAGATCTTGAAGGGAAGCTATACAAATTGTGATTGATTGATTGGTTGAACTTTTGGACGTCCTCACAACACATGGACAAGACCGGCTGAAACTGATCTGTACCCACTGAACCTTTGGTTGACCACAACAGAATAGAATAGAACAGAATAGAGAGTCCAGAATACAGAACTCTGGGGTCGGGATGGAACACCTCTGGAGTCTGAATGCATGTTGAGGAAGAGTCAATGACTATAAGAGAAGCATGCCCCACAGATGACGATGACGCACTGATGAAGCACTTCGAATCCACGATTCAGCATATGACAATACACTTTCATTATACACTTTTCCATGTATAACATAATTATAGGCAGCAGAGTCATACACTTGATGTTGCTGTTTTGGAAGATCTCTGCCATCAACGCAAAAGTCAAAACTACGTTGCATGTATTGTATATTCATCGTCTACTATCACTCATGCTCCGAGCTTTCAAACAAATTCTCAAAAGCTCCAGTTACTATCGCAACTAGGACATTAATTAAATTACCAGTTAAATACGGTGCATTGGTCCATGCAAGTTTCTGACTATTAATAGAGAGCTAGGTATCTGCCAGACTGAAACACCCTGTTTTCCTGAGTCCTGAACTCCTGATACTCTTTTGTGGTGCGATATTCAATTTTTATTAATGGCGCTGTAAAGTGCAAGCTACTGACTATAGATATAAAGCTAAAGATGGCAAAATAAAACAGACATATAGATACATGCTGGCAATTACTGAACAGAACTCAAAAGTAGCTTGCCACTTACAGTAGTCATAGTCACAATTATACTTCGGTATGTTGACTCCGACACACCTCTGGTCTGTGATCGGGACCGACTCGGGAGTAGTAAATGGACTTGAAGGAGCGGTATAGAAATATGTTAATAAATAAATAAATAAATACATGAATACCCAGTACCTAATAATTATAGAGTACAAAATACATATAAGTATAATATATATATATACATGGCATATCTACACACGAACTGATAGTCATTTATCGCACTGTATGGACTGGACTCCCAATCGATGGAAAGACAGACTACTGCAATTGTGTCTTAGGACTTAATGGAGAGGGCAAAAGGTCAGAGGAGAGAGATACTCACGTTCCATGTTCCACTCAGTTGACCTGAAGAGAAGCCTCTAGGCTGACCAATCAGGATCAGTCAATGAACCTCATGACCTACTGTAATTGTAATTGTAATGGCAGAGTTATATAGCGCCACAACAGCACCTCATCAGTCAAGCGATCCTTTGGACACAGACGACAGCAGATAAAAAGGAAGCAGTTCGTGCCAAAGGAACGTTCTCCAGACCATGTCCTATCATCACGATCGTCTGCTGATTGCCAAGTCACGCAAACAGTCACGAACAGATAGGAAGCTCTGACGCTGCACTCCTCATATGGGGCCGGTGGTGTCGTGAGATAATTTAAGTCAAACGGCTGGAGTGTCACGGGTTCTATTCAGACCCAATCCACTGCATAGGGATCTTGAGCAAGTTCTTCACTCACAATTACTCGAGGCACTTTGGTGTGTTGACTCCGACACACCTCCGAGCTGTAGTCGGGATCGCCTGTGAGTAGTAGTGGAATTGAAGGGGAGGTATAGAAATGCGTAAATAAATAGTAGATTTGAAAAGGAGGAATAGAAATATATGAATAAATAAATGAAACGGGCAAGATGGGGCATTTTACCCACCCCTGGAAAACTCATAACTATTTATTTAATACTGTTTTCAGAAATGTCTTCACATCAAAGCACTGCTTATACTAATGATAAACAAAGTGAATCTGAGAATTTCATCCTTAAATTTACCTTTAAATTAGAAAAAAGCTTCCAATAAATTTTATGTATGCAGCATATGCATGTTGCTTTCTATCATGATATATGTAATGTATTACATTTCGAAAATCTCTAAGCTAAAGTATTTAACTATGAACATTGTGTTTTGATTTTCCTGCAGAATTATCTGCGTACACCCATGATGGCAGTTTCGGCATATCAGACAGAAAACAGGAAAAAACACGTCCATGGTAGAGTCCATAGAGTCGTAATCATAATATACCAAAGACTGCAACCGCCTCACAGTCAAACCAGATATTTTGAAGAATCAAGAAGCCGGGTTTTGGTGGATTCAAAAGCAACCCGAAAATGGAGTCCTTGGTTACCTCTAAGATGTGAAGAACAACAAAACAAATACTTAAGAGAACGAATAGAACAGCATATTTCTAAGCTTTGAATCCAAAGCCAGAAAGAATAAAGAAAATCAGAGTACAAAGATGATATATTCAATACGGAGTGTCTGCATTCTTCTCCAACTCATCTAGCACCTATCGGGCGATTTGTGCTCTTTATAGGACCCTGAATAGGCAACATATATATTCGTGCCTACACACAATGCACATGAAATATACACAAGCTGACGACACAACACACATAAAATGCTCATGACATAACAAACGAGTCACTGCTTACTGCCTACGTAGCTGTTGTTTAGTGGTGATGGCTGGAGGAATTCAATATATAACTGGTCAGTCTTGTCAGTAATTATTTTTTATTTACTCACGCATTTCTATACTGCCACTTTAAGTTCACTACTACTCAGAGGCGGTAGCAACTACATCCCGGAGGTGTGTCAGAGTCTGAGCAATAAAGGACTTGCTCGAAGTCTTAAGTGTGGCTTGGGTTTGAATTGAACCCAGGACTCTTCGGACACAAGGCACGACTAACCCACTGTGCCACAAAGCCTCCCAATTATATGTAGTTATGAATCTCTGCAGCAAAACACTTTATCTAGGGCAGTGCAGGGCTGAACATATTGATTAGTTTCTTTATATCACCAGTTGGTTGTAATCCTTCTGAGACTCGTGGACCACTTAAAAACGTTTTGTCTCAATCATGGACGTGGGACAACCACAGATTCTTTTCTAAACAAACCTCTCCAAAGTAAACTTTTACAGAATTATTTTTCATAAATTAGTGTTATTAGTTTCATGCTGTCTTGCTGCTATTCAAATAAAAGTAATTGAAATAAAGATAAAATGTCAAAATTTGACAAAAATTTATTCTTTTCTATGCTTATAATTTAAGAAAACATAGACAGACTATAAATTTTAAGACTTCCACGCAGACCACCTGGCAGACAATCTTTACTCGTAAGGTGCATTTAACAGTAAACGATGTGCATGAACGATCAAAAGCTTTCTTCATATCATTCCACTGGAACCACCTATTCCTTTGAGTTAAAGGCTTCCGGGATTCTCCCAGAAATATGTCTCTTTTTCCTGGAAGAAGTGCTTTTCCACTGATTCCTATTCACAGTACACGTGCCAAACCCATTTAAAACAACACCATGCTTGCCTCAATATGTCCTATGCAGCTTTACACATATCTGTAGAACGTTGAAGTCAAGCATAGAGAGTGAGATGGCTACATCCAATGCAAACAGAAACTCATTACATAATGAAAGCCCAAAAAAACTCTCCAAAACAGCATGAGATGGTCACAGTAGGAGTAAACACCTAGCCATGAATCATCCATATCAAATGCAATCATGTTAAGCATAATGGATTTTGGGTGAGTTTTGGATCATTGACCTCTATCAATTTCTGTGAAACTGGTGCCAACTCATTTTTCCAGCCTATCATCATTGAACCCATCAAAAGGTGGGAACTTCAGAGAGATTGTAACCTTTACGTCAGAAAGTTGCTACAAAGTTCTTGATAAAACATAAGTGCGCTCACCGTAACAGGTAACCGTTTAATACTGGTGTGTTTGATTATGCAGTATACATTTGCACATTGTGTTTTCAACATGATATAATTATACACAAACAAACAAATACACGCCACAAACCCATTTGCACATGTATAAACACACATAGCCTACATAAACAGATAAACATGTATGTGCAATCATCACAACACTTAGATAATGTAGTGCATTTTAAGTAGCTTACGAAACATCATCAAAACAAGTGAACTTCCAAGCAGTGTGCAACTTATGTCTGTGGCATTGTCAAAGACAACACAAAGTGAGAGACAGTTCCAGGAGGATGATCAAACATACATGAGAATACATCACATACAAATGTACACAGACACATGCAAACTGTGACTAACAAACACAATTTAAGTAGAATTCTGTGATTCCGCTATAGATCCACGTCAAAAAGACATAATGTCAGCGATATGCCATGCCATCTATGGTTTCCATCACGGCGTCCGGATAAACTGGAGTTTTTTGGTCAGCAACGGATGGCCTGGTCAGAGAGGAAATTACCATTTTGATCAAATATTTATGCTGCATGCGACAAAGCCCAACAAATGCCAAACAGCGGACGACGACAAACATAGTATGGACAGAAGAATTAGACAGACAGAAAAAAGCAGCCATTGCGCTTCCGAGTAAAAGGCACTTTGACGATGCTCACAAATAACACCCACACTAGAATGACTAGACACACACATACACACATGCACACACCTACACATACACACACACCTACACATACATACAGGCAGTTCAGGAAGTGCAATATATATATTATATAATATAAATATATATTATATCAGAGTCTCAGAGATACTACCATCCAATTATGAGATCAATGTTTGCCTGTGATGGGCACAAAGAAATAATTTCCATTTTCATAATTATATTGGTCAGGTTCAATGCTCTTGGATGCTATCCCCCTAATTTGTATTTTCTGTCCAGAATGGTCTTGGTCGGTCGTCGTTCTCTGTCATTCATATTTTACATACATGTAGTGCATTGTTGGCATTCAGTTGACAGACTTTCTCTATCACTAGGTCCGAACCATCTGAGTCGTTGCTGAAAACTCTGACTCAGAGTCGGATTTGCAAATATTGTGGCCCAGCTCACAGTGTTCAGCAAAAGCATCACCACAGAATCACAACAAAAGGACACCATATATCGTCTGACATTCGTCATTAATTCTGGCTGATTTTAAGATGAATCTGCCTGGGAATGGAAACTTCATTTTGAAATTTGCATATATTGAAACGAGTAGTTAATAATAAGTTGTTCTGATCTATTTTTTGTCTTTTGTATGTGTGGGGGCCCCATAAACTGTGGGGACCCTATTCAGCAGAAAATGCCTAAATGGCTTCTGCATTGCCTATTGCAGAATTGTTTGAATGGACACACAAGAGGCACAGAATTGTACAATATGTACATCTGTTTGTGTTCTGGTGGATTGTTGAGTGATCATGTAACAGTTAAATGAACAACGGAACATACTGGTTTACCTCACATTACCAGACTGTTAGCTACTAACTGAAGCCACAATCCATAGATGTTAGAAACGTTTTTAACGCTTTTTATTTTTTCCGAAAATTAAAGTGTTTAAAAATTTCTTATTTTTCGGCACAATTTTTTCGATTCTTTAGACTTTATTATTATTGTCTCTTATTTATTGTTTTACATAATTAAATTTTATAAAATTAAATTTTAAGTTTGACTGATAAACCGACTGATATTACTCCAATTATAAGTCTTTAAGACTTTCAGTTCTACTCTGAGAAATTAATTAAGTTTCATGTCATAGTGAGACGATTCACTAATGCTTCTTCACTGGTGTTCACTAATGAAGTCATGTCATTTAATGTCTTCTAACGTTTTTTAAAGGTTTTTATTATTTTTACAAAAACGTCGTTTTCTAACGTTTTTTAATTTAATTTCTAACGTTTCTTACATCTATGGCTTGGTAGAGTTGGATTGGTGTAAGTGGCTTCACCTTACCTCACTCATAGCAACAGGTATACTACCACCCGCATGATACAAAGTGAAAAATACCAAGAACATTTTGTCTTTAGCGTCCAGTCCTGGAAGTGCAATTTTTTATTCATTTTATTAACTACATTTGTAAGTGTAACGTGTGCAAGGTGTGACACACCGAAATGTAAATCGTCGTGGACAGTCAGACACCAGGTGGGAATACAATTTACTTGTCCAAGTGCTTGAAGGACAAGAATAAACAGTGAGTTTTGAGCCGCTTTTAAATGAAGGAAGTGAATTTGTAAGCCCATTTAAAGGAAGGAAGTGAATTTGCAAGTCCATAACAGTTCTGCGTGTCGTGATAGCAATATGCCACCCGCTTAAATCACACTGGGCAAAGATTGGGTTGAGATTTCTGATCCACCTGCTGGCACCAGTTAAATGCCAGGTCAGCCGCGTTGAGTAGACTTACTGCACGGAATAGCTGGCATTACTTTAAGTATCATAAGCAGATTGGCAAACAGGAAAGAGAAAAACTCAGGGAATTAGCAAAAAGGTCATTTGTTCATTCAAAATATGAAGCTGTTCACACCTCTACGTCTGCATTTCAGCTTGTGTCTCTGCTTGCCTTTGTTGATGTGTCTGTGCCACTTTCAATATCTATGTCCGTCCGTCCGTCTGTCTGTCTGTCTGTCTGTCTGTCTGTCTCCCTCTCTCTCTGTAAGCCCGTGGGTTGTTTCTCTTTCAATCGGACATTGGGGTACAGGTAGGGTGTCAAGACAGTAGTCAGATATATGTGCATTCAAAATATGATGGGGTCTGTTGAGCTTGCATGTCAGATTGTCTGAAAGTCATCAGTCAACAGTCGACAATAACATATTTCAGATAATTCATGCAAATTTTTACCCAACTTCACAAACCAACAAACACACCTTGCATTGCATGGATATATTTAGGGCGGCTCTATGGGTTAAAACTTACGGTAGATTTGAAATTTTCTTACTGTTTTGACAATTGACATTTTTGGATAAAACTTTGTGAAATTTTCTAACCACCTTCATTGTCCTTCAACAGACAACCGCCTCTGAATAGTAGTGACTGTAAGGGGCGGTATAGAAATACACACATACATACATACATACAATCCTCCCAGCATTTATTCAGCCCATTCCTTTCACCTTGACTACTTACTAGAACCACTTTAGGCATAGCAGGTGCAATGCCGTGCAGCAGCCAGGAATCTGGGAGGCAGACAGACAGAGGAACTGACAATAGTCAGACAACTAGACATAGAGGCTAGCACATGGTGCAGAGAGCATTCTAGAGATGCTGCAGATGTCTATATTGAAACACACCCAGACAGACTAGACTATAAGAGAGAGAGAGCAGACACACACACACAAAGACACACAGAAATGCAGATACTGGAACACACATATGATGCGGCAGAGACTGAAAGATACAGGCAGGGTGCACCAATCAGACAGACAGACATGCTAATGGACAGAGACAGCAAAGTTGCTAACTCCAGTAGCTCATCCCAATGTGCATCCTCAGACAGATAGACAGACAGACAGACTGAGATATGGCCTTTGCTTACTTCCAGCAGTTCATGACTGTTCATCCCTCATGTGTATCCTCAGACTTACAGACAGACAGACAGACAGACAGACAGACAGACAGTGCAATTGCTTACTTCGAGCAGTTAATCCCAAACGTGCATCCTCATATAGACAGACAGACAGACAGACAGACAGCTAGATACACAGACAGACAGATAGATAGACAGAGACAGTGCAGTTGCTTACTTGGAGCAATTCATGACAGATAGACAGACAGGCAGAGAGCTAGATATACAGACAGAGACGGTGCAATTGCTTATTTCAGACAGACAGAGAGCTAGATATACAGACAGACAGACAGTGCAGTTGCTTACTTCGAGCAGTTCATCGCCGATGTGTATCCTTCCGTCGGATCCTGCGAGGCTTGAGGGATAGATGCCAGCCACAAAGACGCTCATCGTGGCCGTGTCTCGGTTGCCTACGAGGCTCAGTCCGATGCTCCTCGACGCTCCGTTCCTGTCAAGCTCGACCAAGTGAAGATCGCCATTCAGATCACCATAAACCCTCTGAACCTTCTCTGCAACAATAATGAAACACACACTCCGTTAAGGGCGCCATAAAAATGCACATAATTACACACAGACGACACTCTCGGCTGAGCTGAATTACCCAATCATGGAACCGACACTTAGGGGTAAGAAGTAGGGGTCAGACAACATGGACCTGTGATGACCAGACATTGGACTGATTAAAGAGCAGAATTTCTCAGGGGATGTAAGATCAGACGTGCACTTAATAACCGGCTGACATGCTAGACATTGTCCATGTATATAAAAGAAATATGAAGGTACATATGCACCAGAGGCATAGCCAGAAACTGATTTCGGGTGGGGGGGTTTAGAAATTTTTGCTGCAAGTCACCAAAAAATTTGATGACCTTTTTTTAGTCATTCGACCCAAATCTCGAAATTTATGAAAAAAAGCTGATGACCTTATTGTTTTTTTAGTCATTCACCGCAATTTTACAGATTTCGGGTCTATTTCTCGGATTTTTTTTTTTTTCTCCATCCCTACCCTAAACAATTTTAATCAAAATTTCTGGGGGCATCTACCTACAAAAAATTGAGGGTTAGGGTTTAATCAACATTTCAGGGGGGTTTACCTACAAAAATTAAAAAAATACATGGAAAAAAAATCATTTTGGGATTTGAACCCGTAAAAATCCCCCTAAATACACCACTGATATGCACGCGTGTAAGTGCACTTGGATGTAAGTGTACTTGGATGTATGCATGCATATGATCAAGCATATGCAATTATGCATCTGCAAGCATGAGTAAGTATACATAAGGCATATGTTTGAGTAATTACTTTTATTTTATTCTTATACTAGCCGGGTCGAAGAAACTTGGAGACTGTCCCTTTGAGAAGAAATGGGCGAACAGCGTAATCTACTACCTGGAAATAAAATACGATTAAAAATTAAATTCCTTAGAAAATGGGTTAGTTTCTTCTTCTCGGGAAGAAACAAATTCCTTAGTTTGTTACCTTCGGGAATAAAAAATTGTGCTATTTCTGAAAATGGGTTACTTTCTTCTCTTCAGGAAGAACGAAATCGCTTAATTTGTTCCCTTCGAGAACAAACAAATGCGCTGTAAAAAGAAAAAATGAGATAGTTTCTTCTCTTCAGGAAGAACAAATCCATTTGGGAACAAACAATAGCGCTATTTCCTTCTGAAATGTGAGAAAGAAATCTCTTAGATTGTTCCCTTCGAGAACAAACAATTGCGCTGTAGAAAGAAGAAAGGGTTAGTTTCTTCCCGATTCCTAAGTTTGTTCCCTGTGGGAACAAACAAATGCACTATCTTCCCTACGGGAAGAAAGAAATTGCTTAGTTTGTTCCCTTCAAGAACCAACAATTGCACTGTAAAATAAAAGACAAATTGAAGAAAACAAATTGTTTGAACAAAAAATTGGGGGTGGGGGGACTTTTTCTGAAAAAATTGCCTTCTGAAATGGGTCAGTTTCTTCGTGAAAAACAATTCGCTATTTCCTTCTGAAATAGGTAGTTTCTTCAAAGAAAAAAATCGCTTAGTTTGTTGCTGGAACAAATGGGGAACAGCGAACCCCTCCACTGGGTGCCCCATGCCCCCACCGACACACTAGTGAAGGTTTGGAGTGAAAAGCTCCAAAACTGGCGAAATGCATCCCGGTCAAACAGACAGACAGACACACAGAAACGTCTATTTATTTATATAGATTTCTATACTGCCCTTTCAAGTCTACTACTCAGCTCCAAGGAGTGTCAGAGTTTACACGCTTCAGTGCCTTGAGAAATTTCGAGTGAGGGACTTGTATGTATGTGTAATATGTGCATGTTTAAGTATGTGTAAGTATAGTTGTGTATGTATGTATTATGTGTACTACTGTGTATGTAATTTGTATGTGTATATCTATGCATATATATAGGCAATAGCGAGTTTGCTTTGTATGCATTCTTTCATGTATACGAATACATGTAATCCATGTATGCATTGCATGTAGTAAAAATAGGTGTCTCCCAAGTCATGTATACAGGTCAACAGTACAAAGAGACCTGGAGAGGGGCGTCTGGAAAGAGGAGAGATTTGTGTGAGCCTCTCAAGTACAAAAAGGATAAACACATGCAGTTAAGGAACCAAGGAAAAAATACGAGACACCAAAAAAGTTGCTTGAAGAAGATGACAGGATGAGGTAGAGCCATAAGGCCTAGATCCAGAGGAGAACCTCTGAGACTACAAACCAAAGTAAATTCATGAAGGGGAATTACATAATAAATAATGGATAGATTGGATATACAAATAGACAGACAGATAGATAGATAGATAGGCAGACAGACAGACAGAGAGAGAGACAGGCAGATAGATTGACAGACAGATAGATAGATAGATAGGCAGACAGACAGACAGATAGAAAGACAGACAGATAAATAAGACAGACAGACAGGCAGATAAGTAAAGAGATCATTTTACTGACTTATTTATTGAGCTGGCAAAAAGACATAACATACAGCGTAAGCTTTAAAATAACAAGTTTGTACACTTCACAAAGGCTGGGAGCACAACGCTGAATAAATGATGAACTAACGAACAACATCTAGAACGACATCTATCGGACATCTCTCTAGACAGAGTCTTTTGTAATGAAACAACACAACTGCGTTTGATATTGCTCTCTTCCAAAATTCCAAAGTGCCACACGACCACACAACCAAACACTGAAGGTGTTGAGCAATGATAACGAGCAGAGGACCCCACAAAGTGTCACCCTCTGAGTAGATGCTCGAACTTATAATCTGCTCACTGGCGATGTTTATATTATGCATTGTATACACATGCAGCGACGAAGACACTTCAGACCTCACATCAGCCATAGATATAAATATCTACCATAAAATCTCAACCCAGCGCAGCCGTTGTAAGAGCGAATATCATCATCAGCCTACCAGCGCTTGTACCACATCGAAAACTGTTCTCTGGTGTTGAAGTTTGAGCAAATGGTGCAGCACTTCAGCGTCCACTTCAACATCTTAACATTTAGGAAAACACCTTCAATCCCTTTTCCCAAATCATCTTCCACTTGGTGGCCAACAGTGTAGCGGAGAGCGCACTGGATTGTAAACTGAGAGGTTGGGCTTCATATCCATTCCTCGTCAGGAATATACGTATGAAATGGATAATAGAATGGCATGAAGAGCATAAAAATTAATCAGAGATTTTGGTCCTGCAAACTCTTTCTCTCTTCTTTCGCTAGGTGGCCAGACAAAATGAGGCTCTTCGGCATATTAACATTGACTCAGCATCGGGGCTGTAGTCTGGAGTGCCTCTGAATGGTTAATATTGAGGAGTTATAATAAATCCTTAAATACAAATTTACAATGCAAGGACAGTTTCAAAGACTAGTGTCAAGCAGTAAATCATAGAAATTGGAATTGCTCAAGTCTTCACTGGCCCTCCTTGATCCATTTACCTACATCTGTCAACTGATTTATAGTAGAGTGATTGGATCCCAGATCACATATTACGCAGAACCAACCACATATCAACACTTAGACATTTATCGGATGGAGTAGTACCAGAGATAGAACTCAATTTCATTCACCTGGATTAGAAATAGAAGAAGTCAGATAAGCTGATGAGCGATGTACTTTAATACCTGTCTAACATATCAACCAAATGCCAGACTGTGGTCTAAGCTCTAAACGTTTAGCACGATTCATCTGTAAGCAAAAGCTGGAGGTAGATAGTAGCGACCTTCAGCAGCTGTTTGTCTGCAGGTGCGTCGGTCACCAAGCTATGTAGAATTTGTCTTCTGCTGTACTGGTTAAAAGTCCGGGGCCTTGGGAAGTGGCATAGCTAAAGAAGCTGGAGGGAACGGAAGGTTATCTCCGGGCGCAGGGCTAACGGGGCGTAAAATCAGTGAAAACTATTAAAAGGAAATCAATAGCAGTAGAAAAGTAGAAAATACAAGTAAATGACTAATAAATGGTCAGCAAAATAAATTGTGGGCACATTTTGTGTTTTGTCCGTGGGCACAGAAGACCCTACCTGCTACGCCACTGGGTCTGGGATTCCTTGGATCCGACACCAGAGAGCAGGACATCAGCAATTGAGTCTCTGACATGCTCTATCAATCAATCGCACGTCCTAGGTCGGTGTAGACACGTCGAAACGCCACATTATTATAGTCGAACAGCAACATGTAACCGAACTGTACTTTGGCATCATGAATAGTTTAGAGACAAAGCGTGGATTAATGGATGGAGTAGCAAATCGCATATAGAGTTTTGTTCAATATCCAGGGATGCTATATATTTTATACCCAGTGCCACCTCTGTTGTAATTGTAAGTTAACATTTACAAAACACAATTTCAACATGAATTTCATCAGTCAAGTAGTAAAAGTGTCCTAAGGAAATTCTACCTCATGATAGCTCTTGGGGAATAGACGCCTCAGGATGTTTGTCCTCAACCTGAGGCATTGGAATTCTAACTCCAGACGACCCAGAGCTGACAGGCCAACCAGACTACCATTCGGTGGCATACCAGTCAGTCAGATGACATAATATGAAGCTCTTGGGCTGGGCATCCAACCCAAATACTTCTCCGTCCATCAATCAACGCCAGCAGCAGCAGAATCAACATCATGAATTGTAGAAATTCATACAGACAGAGCTCTGTCCCATTTCATCGACTGATGGCATTTATACACAAAGCAATGTCTACACACACATAGAGTCATAGACGTTTCATAATAGTTTTCGTTTCATTTTTTAATTACACATGCACAACCATGGCCACACACCCTCTTAAGCACTGCACATAATTATGTCCCCATAAAACTACTGGTGCTCCTTAGTACTATTTAGATGGCACTTCATTGGAGTACTACATAAATCTGTTACTCCTTAAAGTCACCTCCTGCAATGCAGACACTAATTCCTCCACAACAGTCAACAACATCAGTTGCCTGATAAAGTATAAATAAACCACAGTACTCCAACTATGACCCAACTCCAGACATCATTAAGAAATGTTAGCAAATGGACGACTGTCCATCTGAGAGCAGAGTATGTCTACTGGCATAACTAGCTGACTAGCATTCCATTAACACAGTGCTATGACAGATTTTAACTTTAAGACTACACAGATTCCCATGTGCTAGTTCATCCATTTGGTAGGAACTGTTGCTTGTAAAATCTTGCAACGATTAAACACTTTGAAAGCAAAAGTCAGAATTCGCTATCATGAACCCTCTAACGTCATCGTAATTTTGAAATTTTTACAGAACTAATTAAAACTTATATAACCCTTGGCACAAGCAGCAATGTTGCCGACCATCAACCACTGCTCTCTCGTAACATTCCACCATGTAGTGATTTGTAGTCTGTGATCTTCTCGCATAGATGGGTCTTTTGGTTGAGCCTCGATGTAGCACTGTCATGGGCAACTGTGAATTCCATGTTACTGCCCCCGAGGATTGGAACTGACTAACGTTTATTGTCTGCAGTTCCAGCTCTCTCTCTCTTTCCTTGTTTACAGAACGATTCAAGTTCAGTACTTCTCAATGGCCTTCAGAAATGTAAATATCTAACTGCCTCACCTGGTGACTAACTATCCCACACATCCGCTTCTGTGTGCGTTAAGACATTCATACATGTAATACCAAGTGAAAGAACAAGGGAAGAAGACCTTCGAAGGTACCAGGCAGTGCTTTAATACATTTAGTTGTCATGACATCGGAAGTCAATTCTAAGCCAATGAGAAAGACCAACTGAACACACATAGCAGGGTCACTGAGTTCTTTTCAATTCATCATCATTTGTCCACAGGCCAAAAAAAACAATAGCTCATTTATTATCCATTAATGAGGCACCACCATTTAATCATCAAACGTTGGATGGCAACGCATATCCACCACTTCTGAAGCTCAAGCTTTCCTTCAAAGTTGTCCGCAAAGTCAACCACCTTAATAAAAATTGCACAACTGGTCGTTGGTCTACTTAAAGACCGTTATGCTCTGTCATCTACATTCAATTGTGTCCGCAATGCCTACATGTTGATGTTGACTTTGACTTTGTGACATGTGAGCAATACTTATTTTTCAAACTCAAGCCCATAAAAGACTAGCAGTAGAGCATCTAAGTGACCTGGCTAAGTTGTCAATAGAAAATAAACATGCCAAAAAGCTTGACAATTCAAAAGTGGTGGATATATTTTAACAAGAACAGATGTGCAAATGAATGTCCTTACTGTTAGGATTCCTTCTCATAGAGTATTGCGTAAATACTCTACACTTTCCCAATTTGATCACCTGACCTGATTTATGTTTATGCCAGTTTTTCCTGCAGTTTTTTTCTTAAATCAAAGGGGTTTTAAGGGACTAACAACCACTGAGGCTTCTAACAACACCTTGCTATACGCCTACATATTCATTGTAAATTATACAAGAAGCGAAGTAATTGCATGATAGGTCACACGTGCAATGTCATGCATACAAGGTAACAAAATAAATGGCTAGATACACAACAGTAGAACACATATACAACAAGCTCCATACAAAAAAGTCGGAAACACATGAACAGGTCCTATTAATTATAGGTGCTTACACCAAAGGTCGCAAATACATCACAGACTATATTCACAACTGTCGACATACACAACAGGTGTAGACTGTAGACACCCTAATTTTCAATACATATACCTATGTATAATTATGTACATGTGTACATATACATATAATAATAGGTCATATTATATATATATAATATATATATATAAAACTTATATATAATTATA
>JAQFXW010000466.1:0-18845 GCA_034693945.1 Dendrobaena attemsi
AGCGGTTTTAAAGTCTAGCATGGGTCTGATGCGGCGGAGGTCGCGGATGTGCATGAAGCAGGAACGGGACAGGTTAGGGATGTGGTTAGCAAAGGAAAGATGCGAGTCGAAAGTGACACCACATAATAATATATACTGTGGTGACACCAAGTGCGGACAGGGAATCAGAAGTGAAGGTAAGAAATGTAGAAGAGTTTGTGGACAGATGTATGGAAGTATCAGGAATTTTCTTGTTCAGGGAGGCCAATAATAATACTAATACTAAGATAAATTATTTCAACTGGAATGTGTCGGATTTTTATGAGGCTCTGTCCCGGACCCGCAGAGGAGACTACAACGCTCCCCAGAACCCATTTTTAACTCTTTAAAATTTAAGAAAAAATGGTAAAAACATCATTGTGCTACCGCGCGAATAACTTCAGCTTCTTTCTAGTATTTACAAAAAAATTCACACTTCGCACTGCTTCATGATATGCTATGACAGAACCCCTTTCATTGATATAGATTTCGATCGTGCCTTAAGCACCTACTCATGGCTTTGCGCCCTCGGTCTTTGCAATGTGAGCACCCCAGCTAAATCTTCTGGTTGCGCCCTGGAACGTCCGTAAAGGAAACTTGCCACCCGCTAGGTTCGCGACGTCTCGCCTTCACTGTTCCACACTCATTCCCAAAGCCATCATTTAGCAAGGCTTTAATTTTAAAAAGTTCATTTGCTTCGTTACCTAGTCACAAACAATTTTAAAATCCGAAAATAAATTTTAAACAGTTACTGTATTGGCACTTGTGGCTAACTTAGCGATCAAAAGTTGCGTTTGGTGAATATTTGCAATTTTGTCAGACCGATAATGGGGCTGTCCGCAGAAAAGAACCGCTAATTTGCATAAGCTGTTCTTGCGCCAGAAAGCGGCTTGTGTGTTGGACGATCATGCATTCTGAGTTCATTTTGAAAGATTTTAAATTATAACTTTTAAATTATTTGAATCGTTAAGCCCAGTGTAGAAGGTATAATTTTATCGATCCAAATCGATCCTGTTGGATAGAAATTTGTGAAAGTGAATAGCTCGAACAGTTACTGTATCGTTTTTGAATTTCTAACAGCGGTTCGTCTGCCCAACAGTACGCTAGAGCTGAATAGTAATGTTGTACAACGTTATCAATAACTTTAACAATACCGTTATTTTGGCCTGTGCCAAAAATGCCAAAGTCTTAATTAACCGGCATTGAGATTTTTTATGAATAGCATAATAATTATGCATCTTCAAATACGCTTATCCTAGTTCCAACGAATGCACATAACGCTAATTAGAAAATAAGCCTAATGGTAAAGTACTTGGTTGGGCCTTCAATGTAACCACAGAATGCTATCAAAGTACAAGGAGATTTTTTACCATAAATCGCATAAACCAGAAGTTTTGGGCAAGTGCTTTCTCTGTTGCAGGTCATTTGGAATGGAACATTTTCCAACTACCGTGCATCAATCTGTTGTGCAGTTTTCTTTAAAGTCAAAATTACTATGACAAAGAATGTGCAGCGCAATGTGCTCTTCTGCAAGACTTGCCTTGTTAAAAGGCGCTACTAATGTTCAGTTGTATAGTATTGTGACTGCTCTGTGTATAATATACATATATTCGTTTAATATTCTCATATTGACAGAATGCAGTATGATTAGCACGACACGTAGGTCGGCTTTACAGCGGGTTTGATACGGACTGAAATTTCTTTTTCCTGACCTGAGTCTAGGTGATAAACATAGCACTCAGTCTATTTAGAAGTCGAATGTTATACAGCGCCCCTTCATGATCTTTAATCAGAGGAACTCCTGATCCTTCCCAAACAGAAATGCATAATTAAGGAAATGAGCTTTTAAAATAGCATTATATCCTTACAAACCACAGTTTATGCTAATCTATTTGTACTGGGAATTGACCTACAAAAATCTAGTTCAATTGTGGTCACAGTTTTACAATTGTTTCATTTGCAGCTTTTTAATATATGTTTACCCTATTGTATTTTCAGACTGATTGAGAGGTGTCTCACAGAATTGCAGCATTCTGTATTTTACTCATATCGCTACTAATTTCTGTTGAATGAAATGGTTATAATCATGTGGTTGTGTGATAACTGATAACAGAAATACAATGGAAATTCAAAAGATGGCGTGGCATCCCGATTCAATGTTAAAGTCAAATGTTAGTCAGCAGAGAAGTGATAACTTCTGTGGATTTGAAAACATACAGTCAGCAATGTGCTGTTCTGGAATTCTTGGATCCAGTGGTCCAAATTCGCAATATGGAAGGCTAGAGAATGGCTATGTTGGACATGGTGCGAAAATGGAAGCTAACAGTACAAGAAGTGGTGGAATAGTTGGAAATGTTGGTATTGGTTACAACAATAGAAATCAGGGATTCAATGGATCTTTCATTTGTGACGAAATACAAAAGCCACACCCTGCTCTTGAATATTCGCATTCTCTCTTCTCCAACTGGGATCATAGGAATCCACTTTTGGAGAGCATGACAGCAAAGGCATCACAGAATAATGAAGTAATGAAGGCTTCTTTCATATAATTATATGCTTTGATCTTTAGCTTTGTTATTTTTTTAATTCTATAGGGTGCCTAATTATGGTTGTAACTTATAAGTGTTTTAAAATTAAATTTACATTGAATTAGAGGTAAACTGGAATTACTGGATACATGATGTCGAGTGAAGTAATAGAATATAAATTATACAGAATGTGAATTATTATTATTTATCTGTTTTTGGAAAAACTATTAGCATGCTCAATTCAGAACATTTTGATGCCTCTAAGAAATCAATGCAGGCAGTGCAGAACTGCAGATGCCTTGATATTTCCTGAGTGTGTTTCGGATCAAGAAATTTGACATCTTTCAACCTGGTATTTTAATCTGGAAAATGTGTATTCCACAGAATAAAATATTATAGACAAATTCATTTCACACTAGCACAATTTTAGCAATGCATGAAAAAAGTTATTTTTGTGTTAAACTTTGCCATCCTGAAATTAACTTCTGTCACCGAAGAGAAGCAACATACAGAGAATACAGTCTTGAAAGTTTCACATTAATAAACGAGATAGGTGGTGACCTCAGGTTTAAACATAATTATGCATGCAAATGAGTTGCACAATAGCTTCTTATATTCTGTATCACTAGAGGTTTTAGTTTAACAGAAGAAGTCGTAGCTAAGAAGTGTAAGATAGGGGTTATTGGCAGTGGTCATAGATGGCGTCACAGGTTTTGCTGGTGTTGTAGTCACAGCCACTACTAACGATTGTACCAAATGGTGTCCATTATCTGTTGTGGGTAAGTGAATGACTAAAAAAGCAAGTTTGAGGGATACGGGTGTCTTTTAGAATTTGTGGTTGCAGATGCTTGTGATTGGCTTTTTACGTTTCTGAAGCTGTTCACTTATCTGATTGTAGATACTGACGAATTACAGTACTTTGGCGGCGTTATCTAGTTGGGAAATTTATGGTAAAATTATCTCAATACATTATTAATGTGACTATTTCCTATCAAGATGTAGCTTTTTATACCTACCACCTGCCTAAAATTTACTTTGATCTATTTTCAGAATTCAGATGTTGGTCAGTTCAGTCCAGGAAGTGGTCTCAATTCAAGGCAAAATCTGGATGAGCTTGTTAGCAAGATTCTTGAGGAGGATCCATCTAAGTCTGGTAGACATGATGATCATACTAATGGCCTGGATGAAAGAAAATTTGGTCTGCTGCCTATGTCAAGGTAATTATGCTACTGATTTTCTATCCATGATGATAGCCTAACTGCAAGTCTCAGACTATCTGACTCTCCTCTGACTTTCAAGCCATTTCGGTATGCATGCGCAACTCGATCATAGCATGGTTCAATTAAACAAAGTCACACTGACCAAGTTATTTTAGGAAATATCAGTGATGATGATGATGAATGCAACAATTTCTAGAGCGCCGTAACACGGCACATGCCGTTACAAGGGCGCTTTAACTTATAACAGGTCGCTTCAGTATCCACTGTCTGATGCCTACATGTGCACAATCAACTAGACCATATTAAAACCTGCTTTAATGTTTGTTATAGATGCCAGTTAAATGATATGAATTGAACTTAAATTTAATGCATGCTGAAACGAGATAACTGAATCAATGGAAATATTCCTTTGAATTACACTGTGCAATGTATTCCCTGCCGAACAAGGACATCTTATATAATACCTTGGATTAAACTTGTATTGACACATACATTTACAATGACAGTCATGCATCTTTTTAATGAAATGCTGTGAAATAAAAGGAGTGCTATAATTTTCATGTTCTTTATAATCTTGCAGTCTCAATGTATAACATTTTTAGCTTGGATTTTGGCACCAACTTTAATAACATATGGTCCTCTGATGAAAAACTATCTGTGGTGAATCAGTCGCAGCAGGTTCAGCTAAACAATGCCTCATACTCAAATGCTGACCGCTTGAAATCAGTTTTGGACAACAACTGGGATGCTGCAAGAGCAGCGTCTGGATTTCTTCAAAGCCAGAGCAATGCAACCTCAGGAGTTCAGGGTATGGACCATGCAAATTTATCTCAAAGGAAACCTGTTTCCAGTTTATTAACTGTGGAAAGTCATAACCAGTTTCCTCAGGCATATAATCATAAGCCTGATGCTTCTACAAGCAGAAGCTATGGATCGTTGGCAATGCAACCAGGTCCTACAGAAATGGAACTTGCAATGCGATGTGTGGAAAAGTCAGTCCCTTTGACAAGTTCTCGGTATAAATTTTCCGAGGCACAAAATCCTTTTGAAGCTTGGTGCAAGTCTTCTGTAAACCATTCCCAAGATTCTGGTGGTAATCGGGGCTTTTTAATGAATTCTTATCCTCATGGAAATCATTCATTACCATGCCCTCCAACTACTATCGGAGCCCACGTTTCTGCTTCACCTGGGCATTCGGAATTACTGCTGGCTGAAGTAAAGTCAACAATTCAGTCTCTTATGGAATCAAATCCGCAAGGAAATGCTGCCAAGCAGTATTTGGCTCATTGTTTGGCACAGTCTGGAGTTGCGGGTGGAGATCTATTTGATTCGTTAAATGATGACCTACGTAAGCAGCAGAATGTCGTTCTTAATTGTGGTGATAACAATGGTCAGAATGGCATGATGCCACCATTAAGAGCATGCTTTGAAAGAAATCTGTTAGATCACAATATTCTTTATGGTGGTAATAAGACCACTGCAGCTGCCCTAATGAATGGCCATAATATGTCAGTACATCCAGCTGCTAAGAATCCTGTGTGGCCTCCTTCCAAGACCATTCCTGGTAGCTTGCTTCAAACTGTAGCTGTGAACCATGGAGCAGACAAAAGAGAATTTGACATGGCAGACCTGCCACCTCAGACATCATGTGGAAGTCATTTTATTGAACAGAATCAACTCTTCACATATGCTCAACCTATGGGCAGAAAGCACAGTTACCTTACTCCAAACTCTGTACCATGCCAGAATATCTCAGTGAATCTGCAGTCAGATATGAATCAATCTGCAGAGAGCATCTTGAACCATTGTCAGGACGGTCCTATTTTTCATTCTGAACCTTTGTACACTCGTCAACAACAGCCAAATGGTTTTCAGTTTGATACTGCTGGTATGCCAAAAGTAACACAACCAGCCCACATTTCAATCAGAGGAATTCAGGCACCATGGCTCAACTCACAGACTCATCCAACAGACAATTGTGACTGTAACGCTCGATGTGACGTTCACAACATTGGCAGAGTGACGCCAGTCATCCTTAGACCAGGAGAAATGTTCTACAACAATATCCATCCACCAGCTGTGTTTGGCCTACCTCAGGTCATGCCAGACATGAAACTTCAGAGGCAAGTTTCAGTCATATCTTATGTTCAGATTTATGTTTTAAATATGGTGTTTGATTTGTTTTAACAATTTTATTTCAAACTAAAGATAAAATAATTGGAAGCTGATGGAATATGGTTTTACTGCATTTGTAATATATCTTAAATGGATGATATTCACAAAGTTTTGGAGTTTGACACAAACTTATGGTCACATTCAATTTATCATTAAATTGTGTTTATGAATTCTATTTCAAATTTGAAATTCTCAATTATCCTTCAAATATCTTTGCCAATAACTACAAATTTTATTATTTAGTAGTAACTACAATTTTTATTACAGGAAGGTTTTATTAGGCACAGTAGCTTTTTGTAGAACTATGTACAATTAAGTTAGCATTCTTTTGTTTTAGGTGTTTTAATTCCTCAAGTGGTCTTTTACTATGTCTAGAAGAATGCTTTGAGCAGCTAAGAAGTCTAGAGAAAGAAGAGAAGGAAGTATGATCAGATGCTTCTTTTATGTATTGTATAATGTATATGTATGACTATATGTAAGCTAAACATTTATGTAGTACCTCTCAGGGCTCATAAATATCATGTTTTTCCTACAACTAAATTTGTGATGTCTGAATAGTACAGATTGCCAAAATTCTACTTGATATTCAAGATAATTATATGCCAATGGTGTGCACTGTGCAGTATAAGATAACTGATTTACAATAACTGTATAGTTGTTACTAAGTTATTTATATTGATTTGCATTTTTATGACTTGACTGGAATTTTCACTTAAGTCTTGATAGTTAGTTGACCAATGTGTGAATGGTGTGCTGCGCAGCCTAAAATGCTCCTGCTGTTCGTTTCTGTGCAATGAAATCTACTGCCACTATTTCATAAATCATAATTTATTATGTTACTTTTATGATTTGTTGATATCAAAGGTTTCAAATGTGAAATGTCATAATAGGTGGAAACTGAATTGATGCAGCACAGTATGGGTCGATGTCTTGCATCTGTTAATCCGACTGCTATTCCGCGTTTGCCTCATAATCCATCACGAGTCAATCGCCTTGTCGTTGAATCTCTTCGTGAACATTCAAAGGCAAGTGTGATTACTTGGATTAGTTCTAGAAATGTTAAATACAACAAATTTCCAACTAATTATGTTAAAAGAATGTAGATACTAATTTAAAGCTGCTGTTAGAAAATGCTCTTCTTTTTCTGTTTGCATTTTACAATGTTTGTAAAATGCAAACAGAAAAAGAAGAGCATTTTCTAGATAAGTTCCTTTAGATATGGAACATGGGAATATGGATGAAAGTCTATTGGCATTGTGTTGTGCTGTTAAGTCATGAATTGCCTTTTAAAATCCTTTTCAGGATAGGAACATATTCTAAGACTTCTGATTTTATGAGTGCATCATGGTGGTGCACCTGTTAAGAACTCTTATGGTATAGTACATGAATTTAAAATTGCTAAGCCTTACTCAGTGTGGCAACATAGGCAGCAACTTATGATTATTGTTATTGCAGTAATGTGTTATTTGTTCCCGTGCTCTTCTGAATATTGGGCAACACAGCTTCTCCACTCCACTATCATAGAGTGTATTTGCTGCGTTGTTTCTGTTGCTCGGTTTGTTTTACCTGGGTGGGTTCCAAGCCCTCTGCAAAACCATCTTCCTTTATCCTGGCTTGGGGCTGGCACAAACTACCTTTGGACTGATAAGGATTTTGATTTTATCTTGCATATCAGGTGACAGCTATTCTTGGAAAGATGAAGAAGATACGCAACCAGCCAATGCACGCAAACATCTATTCTGCAATGGAAACCTGGATGGAGGGAATACGTAAAGTTCAAGCTCGTCGCAAAGAGGAGATCGTCAGTTCAGCCAACCGTAGCAATAGCGGAGGCTCTCGTGCTCAGGAGGAAAAAGGTGAGAGCGTGCTTTTATGTCTTCAGTAAAACATGTTTCGGATTTAATTTGTGTGTACAATTTTATTGCTGCAATTAAATAGAATATTCATGTTGAAGTAGAATTTCTTTGTAGTACTCTTGAGTATGACTTTTGATAACACTTGGCATTGCAAATAAAGAACTGCAATGTATGAATGTATTACAAACAAATATTAGATAAGAAGTTTTTCTCCAGTTAATGTTCCCAGACTGACAGATGTTGACTCAGTCTTGTAAAGATTAAGGTGGATCAGTGCAGCTGACTGGGACACAGACATTTCTGAAACCTCCTGGCTTATGTTAGCAGTCTCACAATGTTAAGTAACTGTTGTTCTAATGAATTAAGTAACTGTCAATCGCCTTGAGACAAATGTGACACTCGGCTTATTATGTTTCAGACATTTTGGCCCTGACTGCTGCTGTCGAGGAGCTTCTAATTCAGACACGTCGTGCCAGAACCTGCCTGTGGTGTGCTCTGCAGATTGCTCTATACAGTACCATCTCTTCAGATAAAGGAGCTACAGAAACCAGCAATCAAGATGCTTCTGTGTTTTACCATTCATTAAGTGATTGGCCACCGGCTGAGGCAGAGGCCTTCAATGGCAGTCATAAGTGCATGTAAATTGTGAAATGAATTATGCAAACATTAAATTTTACGCAGCTGCAAATGGGAGATCAAGGCTGCTCTCTTCTTTTTCTTTTGTAGGTGTTTCAAGTTAATTTAATAGTTATTTGTTTATTCTTACATGAACTTGTACTTATTTGGCAAATGATGTAAAATCAACTTGTTTTTTACATGCGTTGATGAGTAGATTGCATTTCTGCTGTGTTCTGAATTGTGACAGTTACTGTCAATAGATCACCAGGGTCATTGTCTGTGACTACAGCTTGAAGCAGCTAGATGCATGGACACTAAATTTGGAAGCACATTGTGGATTATGGCCCCACCTTATGCAATTCAATCTGAGATATTCTAAGGTTGTTAGCATAATATTATTTATGCTACTCAATGCATTGATTAACTTCACTGACTGACATTGTTACTATATTGAGGAATATGTCAAGTGAAACCGATGAAATGTAGGAGGCAATCATAGTAGGCCCTAATCAGATTTGCAGAAATGATTGAATCAGTGCCAATATATGCCTGCCAATGCTGTGAAGCGCCATCTCTATTCTAGCTTTTAATTTTAGCTCAAATAAAGAATAACTTATTCGTGGCTTCTTTCACTAGCAATCCTCAGCGTGATGCCAGTGCCAGCATGACAACAGCAAGCCAAAAACAGGACCACCTTTCCAAACTAGTTATGTGGTGAACATTGGTCAAAGTTACAGTTTGCACTCTGAATTTACAACCTTGAGAAGGAAAATTTGAAAAATATTCTTCTATTCCCATAAGGAATATTGATTGCAATACGTTAGCAGTTTGACTTGCGTCAGACATCTTAGGATAGAACTTAACTTGCAGGCAAAAAAAGTCTGTTTTATATTTTTGTTTCATAAATCTCGTAGTTGGACTGCTGCTTTTTACATATTGTATTGCTATGTGTTGCCAATGCTGCATTGGCAGTATAACTAGCAGGTTAAACATGGCTTAGCACAGAAATTTGAATTGAAATGACCCCGCATTGTACCGTGTAATTTAGTTACATTTGAAGTAGTCATTGCAATTGTTCCAATGGACTTGATTGGATTGCAGGTTTTTACATTTATTATCGGTTTCTGAAGGGACAAATTGCATGTTGTATTCCTTTGTGTGTATGATTGTTTGTGTGCGGAAGTCCACTGGCGTATGATGGAATGTGTTATGTGACTACTTGGTCAGTGGGATCTGCGGTATTATTTGGGCAGATTGTATTTATTTACCTGTTTGACACCTAATCATTTGACAACATTAGAGCATTCATTATCAGTGTGAGTTAATATATTTTGATTAATTGCCTTGCTTTTGAGAACAGGTAGTTGCACTTACTGGGACTGCCAGAGAGATGTCCACTTGCAAGTTTCTTTTGACATAATTTGATTAGGTGACAGGTTTTGGGAGAAAGCTAGACTTGCAAAGATTAGCTGTTGGGTTGGTTAAGTAATTTTATGTATAGCAACCGGTGCATTTTCAAAATTTGTGTCTTGTAAATGAATTTATGTTAAATCTAAAATTGTGTGATTTCGTAAAAAATGAAGAAACATTTAAGTTGTTGATCTTCAGTTATTTGTTTTAGGTAAATGCTATAATCTAAACAAAGCTTGCCAGTTGTATTGCAGATGTTAACAATCGTTGTTCCATAACATGTCTTAAATGAAGAAAATATATCCGTCTGTTTTCTCGTAAGACACCTCAAAATTCTGTCATAAATGTATACTGGTAATAAAATTCTTGGTTAATGTGAGTGGAAACTCTTATGACTTTGCAGTTTGACTGTTAGACGTCCTGCTGCTGTAAATGGCAGATCATTGTGTATAGTTTAGAAATCATTTTACTGATTGGTAACAGTCCACTAACATATAAAGTGGAAAAATAATGGTAATTAATGCTAGTCTTAGGCAAGCAGTAGGAACTTACCCTTCCTGTTGTCTGTCTTAATTGATGCCAAATGTATGATTGCATGTGAAGTTTTAAAATGTTTTTACTTACAAAATGGGTCAGCTACTCATTAATTTTATTTGTATTCTTTTATCTCAGCATTTTTGATTTAAAGAGGACATTTTATTGGCATGTAATTTTGCCTGTCAAGAGTTTTCGTGATGGCTTGAACTATGAAATTGTTGGATTATGTAAAGGCAACATCTGATTCTGATTATGCATTTCTCTGTTGCTCTAATGAAAATATATGGGAGATTATTTTATTTGTGTCAACATCACGAACTTTAGATTTATAAAACAAATTAAGCATGATCAACTAGTCAGAGAACTCATGTTAATACATGATGACAGGCCACTAAAAATGTGACAGGCTTTGGTGAATGTTGAATGGTCTCTCGAAGTTATATGTTGTCTTGACAACAGGACGACTAGTATTAGCACTGACAACTTTATGTACAATCTCTAGTCAAGTATTTAAACTAAGTAATTGATATCTTTTGAATGGCATTAGAAAAATCCATAATAAGAATTGTTGAATATTGATATCCTGATTAGAGAAGGTTAGTTGAGAATTGTTTATAGTCAGTTTCATAATAGCAGACATAGCCATAAAACTATAATAAGAAACTAGTAACTAAATTGATCATAATTTTCCAGCTGTATAATGTATATATTAGAAAATGGAGCAAAAGATGTTTAATGCAAAGTGAATGAAAGCTGAAGAGTGTAAACTGTGCAAATACCATGTGTCTGGTTAGAATCCAGGTGAATGATTACATCCATGTTGTACCATTTTGATATGGGTTGATATCAATGATGGAAGATCATGTTTCACTTTATTTATTCCTGTATTTATTTATTCACATGTGCTGGAGCATTGTGCACTGTTCGCGAATATGTGCCTATAGGTGTGCTCATAAATGTAAAATGTGCACAGGTTAAGTGTATACAGATAACATCAAGTCGCTAACATTTGCATACACTAGCTTTTCTGGGTTCCAGTATGCATTTACATCATTGAGATTATCACGGTAAAAATGAAAAATGTTGAATTTAAAGATTGTATGCTTGTGCTGTTGAGCCGATTTAGTTCTTGTATTTCGTATTAAATGTTACTGTTCATATCAGCATGTTGCATTGCATATGACATCTATATTGCATACGTTGTAAACTCTGGCAATTGTTTTCTGCATTATGTGAGATGGTGCCTAGAGTTTTTTATCTGTAAATATTTTTTGGACTAAATAAGCATGTTTCCTTTTCACGGCATGGAAGTTATTAGTTTGTAGAATATTGTTGTTCTTAATTGCCGTTTTAACACTGTTAATCTATAGTTAAGTCAAAGAAAGATTTTCTTCCAAATGTTTACGAAATTGTCTATAAAGTAGGCTTTTGCTTTGATTCACTTTTCTTTCACACTTTCATCACTTCTGTGCAAATTTATCTATTTTTTGTCGTATTTTGAGCAAATATGAGTTTTTTGAAAAATTTCGTCATATTGCAGAAGTTTGCAGTTTAGAACTTTCTTCCTATTAAAAAGCTGGAATCAGTTTTTATAGATTTTGCTGGCACCTATGTTGGAGAAAATCATTGGCTATATAGTCAGTGAATTGGACTTAATTTGTTGTTTGTTTAATGTGTTGAAATGATTGTTATGGTGTAAGGTTGCAACATGTTAAACATGTTCACTATTATGCTGTTTGATTGATTAAAGTATATGTTACTATATAAAAAACACTTTGTTGTGTTATTGCGTTCAATTAATTATATAATACCTCTGGCCAGCTAAATTTCAGTGACAGCATAATGTCATATTTCTCAATTTAACCATGATTTGTACTTAAATTTCATCAAAAGAATGTTTAAAAGTGAGTCATACTCAATTCACATGATGCCTTCTGCTTCCGTACTCTCCTCCTTCTCCTCCTCCTCCTCCCCGTCCTCCTCCTCCTCTGCTTCCTCCTCTTCATTTTTCTTCTTTCGTGTCTGGTTGAGATCTTCCTCTTCATCATCTTCTAAGATTTTATCAAGTGGTTGAATCTTCTCTTCCGGATCCGCTTCATTTTCGAGATCTTCTATTCCAGCTGTGCTGTCATCTATTAATGATATAAAATATTCGTGCTGGACTTAAATATGGTAAGTTAAACACAGTAAGCTTGCCAAACAGAATCTGAAAATTTAAATTTTGTGCATTTCCTTGGAACAGTAATATTTTTGCTTAACATACAGATGCTGAATTTCCATTAAGGAAATTAAAGTAGCTTTATCTATTATTACTTTGTGCAATTGATGAATAAAAACTAAAGACTAAGACGAATGGCAAAAGCAAGCAGTTCTTTACCTAATATCTGTTAAGCTAGGCTCAAGAGGCAGGGATAGGTACAGATCTAAGATTATCATTGCCATTACATGGTATAATAAAGTAATCTAAATTCTGCCATTCATATAGGTCACATTAACATAGTTGACTTCATGCTCATAATAATATTCTTAGCCACAACACATGTGTAATCGTTGTCCTATCTGGAAAAGGAGAATGTGTGTGATGCATACTATCTATAGACATACCACCATTCAATTGCTGTTCCTGCATTTCATTTTGCAACTCTTCAGGTTCCGTTAGAATGAACTCAATATGCTTGCGTGGTTTGCGGTCTGGATTTGGGAAGATTACCTCCACTTCAATTTCCAATTCCTGCAGAAATTACAACAGTATAAATTACGACATACAAACGTTCCTCGGAAGAGTTTCCCAAATAGAGGAGAAAAATAAATTCCATAATACCATTCTAATAAGCGGTTATGTGGAACCAACACAGCTATGAAAACATGCAACTTACTTATTTGAGACAATAACTATACTAAAAACATTCTTTTACTGTTTAGGTTATGCTTAAAACAATTCTGAATTGCTAGTTCTAACAGTACTGTTGCTGTCACTGGCAGCACACAACAGCTTGTGGTTTTTAGCTCATTGACCGTTTTACCTCTACCAAGTCTTCAATTCTTGATATTAGCTCTTCTGTTAATTCCAAGTCGTTGATGACTTCATATGCACCCGGTTGAGTAAACTGGACAGGAAAGGAAAACACCAATCCATCTGGGACACCATACCATCCTGCAAGCAAACACCAGAATGTCATATAATTGCAATTATCACCAAAAGCTCTTACTTAGTTACTTAGTTGTTCAAAGTTTTAACATAAATTTCCTCACATAAGTTAATTATTCAAGTGTAATAAGAAAATAGCATTCTTGTAATCCTTGAATGTAATCTTTGCTACCAAAATAGCATCAACCTTTTATTGTACCACATGTATTCATTGAACAAACCGAGAATTAGTGTGTTAACACAGCTGCTCTCAACCTATCAAGACTCAACGATTGCTTATAAATTTCTGCCTAGATCACGGACCACGAGAGAAAATTTGTTGCTACTGGCGACCACTATGGTGTCAATCCGACTCTACAAGTTTATAAAGTTTAGGTTTTGCTTGCGAACCACCAGACAGATGGCCATGAAACACTTACGGAGAATCAAGAATTGACAACCTCTGATTGTCTTTAGATTCAAGAAAATTGAAATGCATTGCAACAGGTTCCTTGCTTCTGATAATTATATCATATTTCTTTTGAGAATGTTCCGACCTTTAAGAAAGTCTTACAATGTAGAGTTACTGCTCAGCTCATGAAAATTTCAGGTTTATAAAGTAATTCAAGAGCTTTCTAATTGTTTTATCTGTATGCAATTTGTAAGAAAGTCCATGAACACAGCTCCTAACAAAACTAAAGTTAATAAATGTCGAGTTGGAAGACATGTTACAACAGCTTGGTTAAGCTACCTTTTGAAGCTACTGCAAGCGAGTGCATCTCTCCACTGTTAGATCCTGTCCACCACTGCTTCAGCAAAGCGGCAATAGCATCACCTGCAGAAACACCAGCTGGATGTCCAAGCCTAGCTTCTGCCACAGACAATCGCTTATTGACGAGAGCCGGGAACTTTGTCTCCAGCCAGCTGTCGTCGTGGACCATTTCCTTCAGTGAAACGGAAAAGGGTTGAGGTCCCCAGATTGCGCCGTCATAATCATAAATCTTTGCCTTGCTCACGTCCAGCACATGCATGCCGTTTACGCTTCCCCATACAAGAAGGTTAGTAATAAGAGCAGAGTTGACTTTTAACCTCTGTGCTAGAACACCTTTGGCTCTGTTCTCGACCAGCCAGGACACAGCAACTAAGTTGTCTGGTGAGAGGGATGGAGCAAACCGAAGCATCATGTTTGCTATGAAATTAACTGGACCACAACCACTTATAATGACCTTCAAGTCTGGATTCTGAAGTCTCCCCAAAGCTTCAGAGTAACTCAGAAAATGTTCATGATTACGCCGAAGCCATTCTTCGGCTGTTTCTTCAGGATCTTTCAATACTTCATCAAGAATAAGAAGTACTTGACACTCCTCCAAGGTCTGATCAAGATCAGTCACAACTCGAATCTCCTTCACATGTGCAAATGCCAAGTCTTCTATCTCCATAGCAACACCCTGAATGGCAGAAGAAGATAATTTGTTGTCATATAGGTCCAGGGTTACATCCGTCTCAGGTCCTAAGACCCCACCTTTCATCAAAGCACCAATCACACCATACGCTACAACACCACCTGCATTTGTAATGCATATTCGAACCGGCTTTACAGCTGAAACTCTGTCACGCTCCTCTTGGTCGACTTCGTTCTTCTGTATGAAGTTCTCTTTGGCCACCTTAATCATATCGTCGCTGTTCAAATCAGACATTATGTCATAGTACCCACGGGCATATTCTTGAAACTCGTTCGCCCCACCAATCAACATGCCTTTGCCGCCTCGATTCACCAATTCCCGCCAAACGAGTGGTGATTTCTTGTGCTGCCAGCCACGCCTCTGGCATTCTGTTGCCAACCATTCCTAAAACTCATACAACAATAAGAGTCTCATTTAATTTCTTGATTTTCTCGCTGTTGATTTAAAGTTTTAACAGAGCTATGAAAGCATATTAAATGTAAATGAGAATATCTTCAGTTTTGGCACCACATTGATAGAAACTTCACAACAAATTTCAATTATGATGCTCTTTTACAATCAGTCAGGAGAATTAAATCTGATACAATGTGAAACGTCTCCTTTTCACAGTAGTAGCAACTATTGTTTAACCAATATTTGTGACTGTTTACCACAAAATCAGTCGGAACTCGCGTTTTAGTCTATGCCTCATTTGACCTATTTAGTGGGTGAATCCATTATTTTTCATTTTTGACATTATTGCATTAATGATTATAAGAACAACTAATAAACATACTAGGTCAGTTAATTTTGCTACAAAATGAAGCTAAATATTTTTTAAATGAAGATTTGTTGGAGCCTATGTTAATTTTAAATAATACACTTTGTATTTTGCATGAATATTCCTAGTCCCTTTGTGTAATTTCTTATGCCTGTACCCCTACAATATTGGTATCGCTCGAAAGCTTAGAATATCCTCTAGCCGGCTGTTTGTGCACAGAGGGTGGGCTAGCTTTTGAATGTAGCCAATCACAGCTTGAGTGAAGGTTGTCGCGGGCAGATGCCAAGCGGCCGTCATTTCGCCCTCAAGCTTTCAAAGCGATTTTCTCAAAGGGCGACTGTGAACCTAGAGCAACTTTAAACCGATATAACTTTTCTAAGGAATAAGATACAAGAATACCAAAAACAGCATTGGAAAACTAATAATTAGCTTCATAAGAGTCCATAAGAAACTGAATTTTGTTATTTTGAGAGATCCGACCGAATTCGTGGTGGGAGGTCACATATAACCATAAATAAAAAGGTAAATCCAACGTTTTTCGCCCCAACAAAAGTTACACCATCATTCAAAGGTTTATGAATTTAAATACTCAAACGCAAAATAACATAAATTTTCAGCAACAGCGAATTCCCCACCATCCGAACCACCCAAAATAAGCACTCATGAAAACCTGTCGAAAGCACTGACCTTTCCGAGAACCTCAGGGTCAACTGGCGCTGATGGCAGGGTACACTGACGACGGGGTCTCTTTGTGATCAGCTGTCTCTCGTTCTCCTTGCCCTGGATCGTGTCATCCAGCGTTGTCTGTTAATAATGCCAAACAGTCCATCAGTACCGTTAGCCGAGGTACTCGTTTTTGTATTATGTTTATTGTTCAAGTGGGATGGTAAAGTATGTCAGAGTAATTGCTCATTTATCGTATGCTTGAGCATTAATTATTCATTTAGTACAACGGAAAGTAGTGTAAGGCAAGGTAATTGCCTCTGATAAAAACCCTTGAAAACGTGTTATATGAAATGTTTGAAATAAATGAGGGTGTTATTAATTTATCACATACACTGTACTTCTGCAATAATCGCTGATTAGCAATTACATCCATCAGTAATTATTACTAATCATTAATTATTTCTTACATCTAGTATATTAATATTTTACATGAAATAGAAAGAAATACCAGAATTTGCAGACATAAATAATGTGTTCTCAATTGGTAAATAATTATTATGATTTTTATTAGTAATAGTATGTGCGATTATTACGGCTGTGAGATGGGCTTCAAGAATTCCGATACGCCTCAGCTCCACTTTTAGCTTCGTCTCGTTGGATTTGACGTCATTTAGCATGGCTATCAGACAGATTTAGAACAGATTACTAGAAAAATTCCGAATGCAGTGGATATTCAATATACTCATATCACAGGCTTTATTTAACCGATGAGAAAACAATGACAAAGTACCTTACAGCAAGTAAAAAAACAGATTAAATAGAGACTTTCTGATCTCCAACTTTCATAGATCTATCAGTGCAAGAAAACTCTTGTGCATTGGTCAATGGTCCATCTCTTATGAAATGGTATTGCCAAGAACAGATATGCTGCTCCTTCTAACTGCATGTAAGCTCATGGCACTTCTCTTCTTATATTCAGCTGCACCTGTTTAGGTCCCTCAGACAGTAGTACACAGCTCTTCTGTTCAGTCCTTTAAAATCATCATGCAAAAAGCTCAGATACATAAAAACAAAAAGATTATAACAGTCCATATTTACACCAACCAAACATCGTTAGTTCCCAAACAGAAGAGAACAAAAGACGTTGCATCATGCAACAGGCCACTAAGTTCTGAGAAGAAAGATAGACTCATCGCGGCGTCGTGGCGCAAGTGTGAGGCGTCGTGGCGCAAGTGTGAGACGTCGTGGCGCAAGTGTTAGAGTCGCCGCCTCGCGTCCGAGAAATCGCGGGTTCGATTCCCACCCAAGCCGCTGCGTAGGGACCTTGGGCAAGTCCTTCACTCACAATTGCTCGTTGAGCTTGGGCGTGTTAACTCCGACACACTTGCGGCTGTAGTCGGGACCGCCTCTGAGTAGTCGTGGGCTTTAAGAGGCGGTATAGAAATACACATATATATATATGCGTGGAAATAATATTTATTTAAATGTTCACATGCACACTTTAGAAAAGAACTATCTTGAATTAACTGACGAGCAAACCCTATAGCTAGCCCTATGGTAGCCAAGGGTATGAAGCGTTTGCGACCTTATCTTCTTAGCCTTGGCATATGAGAACAGATAGCCAGTCCTCTCCCTCGCCGTCTCATCTTCCAACTGACTGCGGTGAGTGTACTCATCATAGTTGATAAGACTATGTCAAATCCCATAGTTGAGCTGGCTCGAGTGCAAGGGGAGGCAGAAATCTCCAACCAAATTTCTGCAATGGCTGGGATTTGAACCCCGGACCTCAAGGCTGACATCCCAGCAAGATAACTGCACCATCCAGCACCCCCAGGGTTGACTGAAATGATCACCCAGCAATTCCCTCCGCTCCAGCGATTCCCTCCGAGATAAGATTCTATGTCAAAATTCCATGGAAATAACCAATTGAATTTAAATAAGTGCTGTAAGACCGACCTCTCAGTTCCTCAATCAATTGGCTTGATGTCTGAAACATCATTCGGTACATTTCGACCGTTTGACCCAGCGATTCCCGCTCCTTTGAAAGTGATGCCATTTCTGACTGTTTCTTTAGATCTGTAAAGTAAAGTAAGTAGGCAGCCTTCTGTCAAATGCAATTGCATAACATTCTACGTGCAAATATACATATAACTTGACCAAGCAAATAGTGGGCATGCATAACTCGCATTATTATAGACTATATAATATATTTAGAGTGGTTCATAAAAACTTGCAAAGGAAGTCCTCATGAAGAAGTTCGAACCAATATTATACATTATACAATATCCAGGCCTATAATTATATGCCATTCAAATATAGTTACAGTGCTACAGTTAAACATATATTCGTTTATAATTCTCATATTGACAGAACACAGTATGATTACAGACAGGTCATACGAAATACAGCCGCATAGCACAACATGCAGGTCGGCTTTACAGCGGGTTCGACTTAACTAATGGCCTAA
>JAQFXW010000467.1:0-18845 GCA_034693945.1 Dendrobaena attemsi
GGAAAGGAGATGTTGACCCGTTTCCATGACGACTCATTGTCTCCGTCTAGCGTTTCTTCGACTTCTTGGCGGCGGAGTCCTTGGACTTCGGCTTGGCCTTGGTGTTCCCGGTTCCCTTCACGCGTTTGCGGTTGACCTGCGTGGCTTGGGTCTGGTACTTGACCTTGTCGGAGTCGGACATGGCCTTCCACTGGGTTCCAATCGTCTTCATCTGCTTCGCAAAGGTCGTCTTCTGGTAGTCGACGTTCGTCAGCTGGTCCCGGACGAACATGTGGTAGCCGGTGACGTTGCGCTTCGGCTTCGGCTTCTCCACACTCACCGATCGTCCACGTCCCGACTGGTTGCGAGACCGACTGCGGCTGGAGGCGGCGGAGCGGTAGGATGAGCTGCGCGACCTGCCGTGGCTCCTGGATGCCGGACGTCTGGATCTGGAGGCGGACTTCCCGCGGGACTTCGAAGCCGGTCGTTTGGTGGACTTCGACGCCTGGCCTCGGGACTTGGAGGTCGAAGACGATCTTGCCTTGGAGCTGCTGCTCTTCTTCGATGCAACCATCTTCAGAGTTGGCTTAGCGAGTCAGCGAGTTCGAGTTGTTCAGTTGAAAGTCGGACAAATTATTTTTGCGACTGTCTCGTTCGGTGTCAACTCGCTAACTGACGAGAGAACATCGGACTGAGACTGATTTCCATTGGTCGTCCGAGATGACGTCACAATAGGAGTCTGTCCAACAGCAAATCAAATCACAGCATCAGTCCATGAATATTCATGTTTTAGACAATCGGACCATAATGATGATGACCCAACAACGACTAAAACTGACCCAGCGATGATGAATGACCCGGTAGTTGTTGTAAGATGATAATGATGATGTGAATGATGATCGCTAAGACCAGCAAGGTCACAAATAATGTCTCCGATGAAAATTACAAGCAACACAACTAAGCCAGTAATCATTCAAGGTGATGATGATGATAAATGTTGTTGTTGCTGATGATAATAAAGATGATGAGGCTAATGATGACTACGGCAATAAATAATAAAAATATCAGGAAAATTATGATCAAACTTCCTTCAATAACAGGGCGACAAAGTCATGAGACGACTATGATTGTAGTTGTTGTCAGTGTTGTTGTTGACGATGATAATGGCTATGATTAAAAATCGTAGTAGTTGTTGGTGCAGAAGATGATGGATCTGTGAATATGATAATGGCTATGATTGTTGGGTATTAATCATTATGGTCATCATCATTAGGCCTAGCTGTAATTATCATCATCATCATTAGCTGTAATTATTCTTGTTGATGATAATGGGTCTGTAACGATGATATTGACCTCGATGGTCATAGTCGTAGTTGTTGCTGATGATCGGTCTGTCCAACTGTGACAATGATTATGGCTATTATGAGAATCATTGTAGTTGTTGCTATTGATGATGATGAGTCTTCGACGATGGTAATGGTGGCTATGGTCATCACACTCGTAGTTGTTGCTAATGATGATGATGGATCTGTGACGATGGTAATGGCTATGATTATCATAGCTGTAGTTGTTGCTGTTGATGATCGTGGTTCTGCGACGACGATGATATTGGCTGATTGGAATCGTTGTCGTTGTTGCTGTCGATGATAACAGTTCTGTAACTACGATAATATCTGGAGTATAACAAATAAAGCTGTGACTAAGATTGCGGTAGTTGTTGCTATCGATGATAATGGGTCTGTAACTATGATAATATCTATAGGGCAACAACTAAAGCTGTGATTGAAATCATTGTAGTTATTGCTTTTGATGATGATGAAATTGCTATGATGATAATGATTGTGATTAGGATCGCTGCAATTGTTGCTATCGATGATAACGGTTCTGTGACTATGATAATGGCTATGATTATCATAGTTTTTGGTGTGCTGTTGTTGCTGATGGGTTTATTATGATGACAACGAGTTTGATTAGGTTGGCTGTAGTTGTTGCTGTCGATGACGATGGGTCTGTTGCGATGATAATGTCTGTGATTATCATAGTTGTAGTTGTTGCTGTCGAAGCCAATGTGACTGTAACGATAATATATATGATAATCATAATTGTAGTTGTTGAGGCAGATTATAGTGGGTATGTGACGATTATAATATCTACGATCATCATACTTGTAGTTGTTGAGATGGACAATAATGGGTCTGTGACGATGATAATGGCTATGATTATCATAGTTGCAGTTGTTGTTTTGATAATAATGGGTCTGCTGCAATGATAATGGTTATAATTGTCATAGTTTTAGTTGTTGCTATCGATGATAATAGGTCTGTAACGATTATAATATCTATGATTTTCATAGTTGTAGTTGTCGCTGCTGATGATAGTGGGTCTCTGACAATGATAATACTTAAAGGACGACAACTAAAGCTCTGATTATGATAGTTGTAGTTGTTTATGTCGATGATAATTGGTGTGTGACGATTATAATATTCTCTACTACCGGATATTATGATGTGATTATCATAGTTGTAGTTGTTGCTGTCGATGAAAATGGGTCTGTGACGGTTATAATATCTGTCTAGGATTGTTGTTTTGTCGCTGTTCATGATGATGGGTTTCTGACGATGATAATACCTATGGGACGACAACTAAAGCTGTGATATGATTGTTGTAGTTGCTGCTGTCGCTTATAATGAGTCTGTGGCGATGATAATGCCTATGATTATCATAGCTGTAATTGTTGCTGTTGCTGATTAATTGTCTGTTGCGATGATGTTGGCTATGGTTATCATAGTTTTAGTTGTTGCTGTTGATGATGAATGGTTTGTGATGATGATAATGGGTATGATTATTGTAGTTATAGCTATTTCTGTCGATGATAATGGGTCTGTTACTACGATAGTGCCATGATTATCAGAGTTGTAGTTGTCGCTGCTGATGATGATGGGTCTGGGACGATGGTAATGGATGTTATTAGGATCGTTCTAGTTGTTTAAATTGTTGCTGTCGATGATGACGGGCCTGCGACTATGATAATATCTCTTCTACAAGACAGTATGCTGTGATTGTCATAGATGTATTTGTTGTTGTTGATGAAAAAGGGTCTGTGACAATGATAATGCCTCTGATCAGGATTGTTGTAGTTGTTGCTGTTCATGATAATTAGTTTCTGACGATGATAATACCTATAGGACGACAAATAAAGCTATGATTATAATTGTTGTAGTTGTTGCTGTCGATGAAGATGGGTCTTTGACGATGATAATGTCTATGATTATGATTGTTGTAGTTGCTGCGGTCGATGATAACGGGTCTGTGGCGAACTGGAGATTATAATTGCTGGTACTACGATTATTGTAGTTGTTGTTGCTGCTGCTGATGGCACTGATAATATAAATGATTATCATAGTTGTATTCGGTATACTGATGATGACGATCGTTTTGAGAGACTGTGACAATGATAATGGCTAGGATTATCATAGCTGTAATTGTTGCTGTTTATGATAATGGATCTTTGACGATGATGATATCTATGACTGTCATAGTTGTGATTATCATAGTTGTAGTTGTTGCTGTCGATGACAATGGGTCTGTGACGATGATAATGTCTATGATTACGATTGTTGTAGTTATCGCTGTTCATGATGATGGGTTTCTGACGATGATAATACCTATAGGACGACAACTAAATGTGTGATTATCATAGTTGTAGTTGTTAGTGTCGATGATAATTGGTGTGTGACAATGATAATATCTATACTACAAGATATTATGGTGTGATTATCATAGTTGTAATCGTTGCTGTCGATGAAAATAGGTCTGTGACTATGATAATGTCTATGATTGTCATAGTAGTAGTTGTCAATGTTGATGATAATGGGTTTCTGACAAATGATTATACCTACATGTATAGGACGACAACTAAAGCTGTGATTGTTATTGTTGTAGTTGCTGCGGTCAATGATGATGGGTCTGTGACTATGATAATATCTCTACCACAAAATATTGTGGTGTGATTATCATAGTTGTAGTTGTTGCTATCGATGAAAATGTGTCTATGACGATGATAATGTCTGTGATTAGGATTGTTGTAGTTGTCACTGTTCATGTTGATGGGTTTCTGAAAATGATAATTCCTACAGGACGACAACTAAAGCTATGATTATGTTAGTTGTAGTAGTTTATGTCGATGATAATGCATGTGTGAATACTATAATATCTCTACTACCAGATATTAGGCTGTGATTATCATAGTTGTAGTCGTTGCTGTAAATGAAGATGGGTCTGTGACGATGATAATGTCTATGATTACGATTGTTGTAGTTGTCACTGTTCATGATGATGGGTTTCTGACGATGAAAATACCTATAGGACGACCACTAAAGCTGTGATTATGATAGTTGTAGTTGTTAATGTCGATGATAATGGGTCTGTGACTATGATAATTTCTCTACTACCAGATATTATGGTGTGATTATCATAGTTGTAGTCGTTGCTGTCGATGAAAATGGATCTGTGAAGATGATAATGTCTATGAATGTCATAGTTGTAGTTGTCGCTGTTGATGATACTGGGTTGCTGACAATGATAATACCTATAGGACGAACACTAAAGATTATGATTGTCGTAGTTGCAGCGGTCAATGATGATGGGTCTGTGACTATGATAATATCTCTACTACATAATATTGCGTTGTGATTATCATAGTTGTAGTTGTTGCTATCGATGAAAATTGGTCTGTGACGATGATAATGTCTATGATTATTCATAGTTGTAGTTGTCGCTGTTAATGATAATGGTTTTCTGACGATGATAATACCTGTAGGACGACAACTAAAGCTGTGATTATGATTGCTGTTATGATCGTTCTAATTGTTTTTGTTGTTGCTTTGTCAATGATGGTGGGTCTGTAACTATGATAATATCTATAGAACACGAACTAAAACTGTGATCATCATAGTTGTTGTTGTTACTGTTGATGATGATGGGTCTGTGACTATGATAATATCTCTGGGACAAAATATAGGCCTAATACTGTGATTACCATAGTTGTAGTTGTCGCTGCCAATGATGATGCCTGTGATTGTTGTAGTTGTTGTCGTCAATAATGATGACAAAGTGATGATGGTATACTACATTAATTTCCTAATACGATACGGTGATGTGAGGTTAGTACAGGGTCGTGGGATAGGAAGGCAGGTCCTAGAATAGAAGGTTATTAAAGCAAGGAATAATGCTTTTCGGTTTGGGTCAGGTTTCAGGATTCTATGATAATGCTGTAGAGACTATTGTGGCTTTCTTGGTCTTTGCATTTGGGTCGAAGTCTCTCGTAACTCATTCTCAACCGAGATGACGTCACAATCGAAATTTGTCTCAAAGATTTCTACTGTTAAAGCGCATAAAAGGTAACAATCACATTTTGGGTCGAAGTCTCTTCTAAATTCGGTAACAGTCGATTATGACGTCACAATCAAAATTTGTCTCAAAGCTTTTGCTGTTAAAGCCGCATAAATGATAACAATCACTTATAGACTTAGCGCATAACAATCGCCTAATTTAGGCCTAATTAGGCCTAAGTCTCAATGAGGAAGATGATAACTACAGTCGCCGCAAAAGCAATGATCGTGTTTATTGATCTTGTTGTCAATTATTATGATATTGACGACGTATCAAGATCATATTGATGATGGTTAGGCCCTATTGTTATTATTATTAAGATGATGATGATGATGATGATGATGATGATGATGGTGATGATGATGATGATGATGGCGATGATGATGGTAATTATGATGATGAATGATGATGGCGGTAGTGATATGATGATGATGATGAAGAAGACGATCGATTAACTGATGATGCTCCTCTATAATTAAATACAACTAAAAGCTAGAACTATATGAACCAACTGAGTTGTTTCACAATCCAAACAACTCGTTTCTTATAATTTGTGTGAAATGCCTATTACATTTAGAAAGTGTAATTCTCAGAAATAGAGAGATAATACTGGTGGGAGGGGAAGGGAGATGTTATTGGGGTCAAGTGGAATTGGGAGCCCGGTTGCATGGTGAGAGGGGGTAGAAGCCTCTGCCCGCGGCGGTTGCTATAATTATACAGGTCTAATCATCTCAAGTTCTCCAACCGAGTCACTTCTGACACCGCTGCAGTGTAGCCTATATATATATATATATATATACATATATATATATATATGTCGGCCTATATACCGCACCTCGTCTCTGGAACGATCTGTCCCAGAATTCCGTCTGTCTTGGCAGCTTTTCTCCGCCTCCTCTGACTCACTGGAAGACGAACTCGGATCACGGTGGACCACTCTCAGCTATAGGCTACTCCCTCTCACGCAACACAACGCTCGTAAATAAGCTGGGGCCCTGCGCTCGGCTTCTTTTAGAAGTCGTTAGATTAGGTCTACCAGGTCGCCCATGATATGGCTAAATCTCGCTATTTGCTTCCCTGTAGAGGCCTACATATCTAATGCTCTTTCTCTCCCTCTGTACAAACTTAATTACGCTCAGAGATTCTTTCTGTCTGAAATTCATTCCTGATCGATGTTTTCATGCCCCTATACTCACATGAATTTGCCCGCAGGGAGCTATTCTGGACGGTATACACAAGTCAAGGCGCTAGATAAATGTCTAAATAGGATACGATGGGCCTACGAAGAAAACGGAGCGCCTCCTGTAGGCCTACGATTAATTTACCTCAAATTTCATTGTCGGTAGGCCTATGATCTTGTCAAGCGCCTCTCGTCGCACTGCAGAAGAAAATACTCGGCGCAAGACATAATATGTCGGCGGACAGTGGTCGCTCGATCTCTTCGCTCAACAGGAAGCAGCTGGGTCGAACAGACTCGAACTGTGCTTGACGAATTATCATTGCCATCAAGTGACTGGCGTCCATACAGTGCCTCACGAATTGAAATTGTGGCGCAGTGGATGTCCGGTGCCTTGCCTTGTGACCGAAGCATCGCAGGTTCGAATCCCACTTGAACCGGTATATCCGTATACCAGACCCTCCAGAAGTTGTCCTTAATGGTGTTACTGTTTATAGGTTTCAGGATAATTTTTTTCGATTTCCGGTGTCGTGAAGAAAAAACTACAATTAGCGCTAAGGCCCTAATTCAGTTGAGATTTCTGACGGATAAACACAAAACAATGTAGGCCTATAGCAGTTGATTTTATTACAATTAGGGCCTAAAGGTTTAATTCTAGGTTTTAAGCATTTGAATGGATGTTTATAAAACTAACTTTAAAAATTACAAAATAAAAAACTACCGAATTTCATTTTTTTTGCCTTTTTATTTAAACCTCCTTCCAATGAAATCCAAACGCTGAACAAAACCAACGTTTCAACATTCTGCAGGGCCCAGCTACGTAGCCTAGCGACTTAGACAAGATGCTTAAGCCTCTAATTATAATCGTCGGCAGAGGCTTCTATCCCCCCAAGCAGCCGGGCTAAAAAAACGCATGGCTTTCCGACCACATTTATAAGTTAACATAACCTTCCTGCCCTAATCGCACAGGGCCTTGACAGTTCACGAGCTTATTTTACTCGACCTCGGACCATCACTCGACCTCGGACCACCACGAACTTTTCTCATTGATTACCCTCTTGACTTTACGCAGCGCTCGTGAATTAGCTGGTGCCCAGCGCTTAGCTTTGTAAGTTTGCAGAGCGCTTCCGAAGTGTCGAGTTTACGATTACGATTACTACATCATTCTTCGCCATCGCTTCCAAAAAGTTTAATATAATATCGATGGGCGTCGATGTGCGTGACGATGCTAATGAGGCGTTGCTCGGCTAATTCTGTTTCGGTCGCGGATGGGGAAAGCTTGTGGGGAGGAGGAACTTTTAGGCAGATCAAACAGGATAAACAAACTACCACAAAGCACTTGCAATACATCCGTCAAATTTGGCGCCATTCTTTCAGCATCGTGAAAATCCAGTTATAGTTATCATAAATAATGCGTCACGTGCCCTAAAATCCCGCATCTTCATTTGACTAAAATGCAAAATAGATTCGATAGCACAGCGCGATTGGTCGAAATTTGGGTTGCGGTTTGAAAACGGACCAATCGCATCGATGCATTCACAGCTACGCGTTGAACCAAGCGTCAGTTGATAGTTTGGAAGTGTGTAAGGAACAAGATACGGTATAATTTTCGTAAGTGCTAATACTTGATTTTTATAATATCTAAACAATTTCTTATTAATTTAGTATCGGTTATTGTGAGTTTAATGTTCGTTTCTTACGATCAGGGCGTTTCTGTGGACTGAGAAACTGGCAGTGCGCTGCATATTATGTGTTCGTAATCAACAGGCAAAGGGTGGCGTACATATTGCATTGTAAAAGGTTGTCAAAATTTCTTTTCTAACCAACAATGACAATTTAATGATTGCATATTAGGTAAAATGCGTTAGAATTGACAAATTCGGTGAAATTGCGCGTGGATTTAAGTTCGCGATTGTGGATTTTTGACTGTTTTGGGGTCGAATCGGGTCCACTTAGCGCCGTGCCTTTGTGCTGTGGAGAAGCCATTGCTGTTGCTGTGAAGTCCAGCGAAGACCAAGCGGTAATGTCGAACCTATGCATAGGAAACGGTTAGGATGGGTCGAAGAAAACCATCGTAGCTGGAATGGGGCGGCGTGGTCGTTTCATTTGCCACGGTCGGTCGATCGAAGGGAGATTTCGACGGAGAGTTTCATTCACGAAATGGTCGAGGTCGGGCGAGACGACGCGTAATTTAGGTCGACAGAGCGTCGCCATTTTAGCCACGCATTTAACCATTAGCCATCGCTTTAACATGGACTCCCAATGCATGCTGCGTCCGTCCTATGTTGTTAGATTGGAACATGGGTATGTTGTACAGTCGATGGCACCCACTTTGCTCGTTCTGGGTTGAATTTGTACCCACAGCGTAAACAAAATAGGTCGAGTTAGACGTTTCTTTGTTCGTCAGAACCGGTTTGAACTGGTTTCTTTGTGGATGATTGTGCTTTTTGCGTCTTCCAAGCACTTGTTCATTTTGCTAACAGCTCCACAGGATTTTTGTGAGTTGGTGGTTTACCTATGCAGGCTGCTGATTGTTCAGAGAAAATATGTGTACATTAGATGCTTTCTTTCAGATTATTAGGCCTACTTGAAGTAAATTAGTGCATATTTTAGGTTACTACTTGCACGAAACTTGATTCACATTTTTTTAGGATGACCATTTGGAAAATTTAAGATAATTCCTGTGGCTTTCAGAATAATTATTGAAAAGTGAAATTCAGTGTTATCCTATTGATTTAGGAAAGTGCAGATAAATTAAATTAATATTTAATGTTATTTTATTGCTTACATAATATGGATAGTTATAATACTCTACAGCCTACACTCCTCTTCCTCTGCCTCAAATTAATAGCATAGGCTATAGTAAACATTAGCAGCATTTCAAAATTTGTAAAGAATACGCACATCTAATATCATGCAAAAATTATATTTGCAAAATAAAACAGTCAAATGCAATTGGAAGTTCTATGGATATTTGAAAAGCATATTTTGACCAGCTTTGGTTATTACTAGATTTTCAATAGTAAATAGTTCTTTTTAATGTGATGTGACCCAACAATTTGGTTATAACTGCATCTTTTAGATGAATTGTTCTGCTGAAAAAGTGAAATTATATTAATGCTTATTTGGCTCAGTACATCAGTGCTGGAATTTTAAAATTGCTCTGTGACAGTTTCAACTGACGGTGATGAAATTTGACTAATTATGAATGGGTTTTGTCACTTTGTGTCAATTTCCGGAGAAGTTATCCCCCTGTTACTCTAAGTTTTACATATGCAGTTAGTGGCTGTTCGAATGTTTGTTTCATCTTTACCAGGGAAGGAGTCAAAAGTAAGCCACTACCACATGTGGTGTATTTAAAAATGTAAAGTCTATTTCTTTAATTGTGGTTGTAAATTTCTGAATCTATTGTAGTTCTACTGATATAGTGCAGTGGTGTGCTTTGCTGTTCATGAGGTCAGGGTTCAAATTCCTGCCATAGTCGAAATTTGTCAGTGGGATGATGATGAGATGGTAAGGGAGAGAACTGCCAACCTGCCCTTGTTTGCTGTGGCTAAGAAAATGAAGTCAATAACACTTCATGCCATAACGGGACTGCTCTTTTACTGATATACTATGCAGATTTTCACCAAATGGTAGGTTTTGCATATAGCTTTCGGAGTAAATATAGAGCTTTCAGAGTAAGCTTTTTTTTATATTTATGGTCTTATTTTTCTTTTAGTTAACTTTTGCAGTCAAAATTCCGCCTTCACGCAAAATGGGTAAGGACGGGAAGCCCCGTGGGAAGATGTCTTCATATGCTTTCTTCGTGCAGACTTGCCGTGAAGAACACAAGAAGAAACACCCTGGAGAGCAGGTTGTCTTTGCAGAGTTTTCCAAGAAGTGTGCAGAGAAATGGAAGGTGAGTTTTTGGCATGTTACCAGTTGTGTCACGTTCGATCATTCATCTAATCATCTTGATTTGAATTATGAGAAAAAATGTGCAAGTTTCTTTGTAATTTGAAAAAGTTCTTTATGGAATAAACGAACATAAAAAAAATATGTTACTGAGTACGCGCTGTTCAAATAAGCAATGAATTGTGGAACTAGTACTTTTCAGAATATTAGTTGCAGATTATTACGTGTTGACTGCGAGGGACGAGATATTCGATATTGACAGCGGCTAGGAGCTCAAGTTGGCAAATAATGCTACACTGGATCTCGGCTTCTCAATTGAAGCTGACAGCGGCAACGCCTGTCTGATTAGCATTTGAGTCGATTCAGTACAGGCTGTCAAAGCTCACTGTGTTGTCTTTGATCGATTAGATGTGAGATTTGAAGAACCAGTAATGAGTGGCGACACGACACTCATATATAGAACTTAAATTATGACACGGCTTCCGTGCCTCTCAGAACAATAGACCCGCTGGTGTCACTTTATTTATTTTTTTGTAGCTGTCATTTTGTTTCCCTGTCTTTATCTCTTGCTAGGTTTGCCTTGAGTCTTGTACATGCAATTTAAACTTTTCAACCTTTTGTCTTGCTGAGCATTATAAGCTATTCCTTATTTTTTATCGTTGCTACCAGCCTACCAATTTAATTAGCAATTGCTATCTCGTTTCAGGCCATGAGTGCCAAGGAGAAACGACGATTTGAAGAGATGGCAGAGAAAGACAAAGCGAGGTTTGAGCATGAAATGGCCGAGATGCCCAAAGGAGCAAAAGGTGCGAAGGGTGGAAAACGCAAGCGAACAAAGGATCCAAATGCTCCCAAACGCGCTTTGTAAGTAGCAATGTTGTCAATGAAAAGTTGAACCCATGATAAATTTTATATATATAACTTCTGCACTATTTATTTATTTAACTGTTTACGACTAACGACTAGTGCGAACATGCTTGGAAGACTAATGCTTCATCTTTTAGGGATTCATACCAAAAAGGAAGAATGGTCAACTGGTCATATGCTTCTGCAATAATATGCCAGAATTGTCTTACCATTTTGAACAAATTATTGTTAAAGTTAGATAAAAATTCAATGTGATCTTTGGGGTAGCTTGCATTCAGGTTCTTCAATTACTGACATAATGTGAGGCTAGCCTTTCGAAATGTTGGCAGTGGTTAATATTAATTAATTAAGACGATTACTTTTAAGCAAATTGCCAACATTTTGGATATAATATTTTCTCGAAGTTTACTTGAGGTAAGGTAAGATTAAATAATTCACTGAGTTTTTGTAAAGCACTTGTTTTTAGTGTGTGTTTGTGTGAGTAGCATTGTTGCCTTTATGAAAATGTTATTGTTTAAACATTTTACTTTTCTTTAAAGTAATAGTATTCTTATTAATACTTTTGTTTTTACAGTAAATACTACAATGTACTTTTGCTTTTTGAATGATAGATCTGGGTTTTTCTATAGATCTGGGTTTTTCTTCTTCTGCAATGAGGAGAGGTCAAAGGTGAAGGCAGTTTATCCAAGCTATGGTGTTGGAGACATCGCCAAGGAGCTCGGCAAGAGATGGGAAGTCTGTCCAAATAAGCCCAAATTTGAAGCCCTTTCTACTAAAGACAAACAAAGATATGAACAGGTGAGATAGAGTATATTAAAATTAAACATTATATTGTAACGTAGAAATGCAATATTGACTTAGTTATCAGTGTTTTTGCCGTTTTGCAAGAAGTGTGATTGATAATGACCGCACAAAGGGATGCAGATGGTGGCATATCATTTCCTTGATTTTTATTCTAGTTACAATTATATCTATTTGATAGTGAAAACGCTGTATCTTCAGAAAATTCCTGTGGGTTTTGCTTAATAGAGCGGCCGAGTGTGTAATGTAATTTCGGCCACTGTTTATTTAAAAGAACATTGTTATACTCTGGCACGGCAATGTTGTATATCTAAACAAAGAGAAAACCCATAGGTTTTGGGTTTGAAATCGATGACGACTAAAATCAAAAGTGTCTGGTTTGGTATAACTGCTGTTTGCAGTACAACATAAGCTATTTCTCGTCGCTTCTCTTTAGTCAAATATGTATATTAGCCATAAGCATAGTTTGAAAAATTTATTGTTATTATTATAGTGTTTAGCAGATGTCGTAAATTATCTCGCTCAAGACTTTACGAACCACAGAGTTTTTTTTTTAATGACTGATTTCAACCACCATATAAAGAGGGCATCTATTACCATTGTTTACAAAGCTACGCAAGCTTAGTTTTAGTTGCCTTTCTGTAGTCTGGTATATTTTATCTATCAGCATGGTCCAAAAAATTAATTTTATCTTGTGGCTAATGTTGAAAATGCTATCTAACCGGTTCTTTTTTACGAGGTGGATGTTTGGCATCGAATGTTGTATCAATGGTCACATAGTCGCCATAGTGAGAAAGTGATAAAAAATGTCAGTTGGTGGACCATCATCGAGACAAAATATTTATAAATGTTCGTGGAGTGTGAAGAGGTTAAGAACTGCAGGTCTAGGGAATATAATTATAGTGCCATCTGTTCAGTCTGCAATCTTGGGTTGATAAGTTAATGTTAATGCATTTATCAAGTTAATAGGTGTAATGTACCTTGTTGTGGCTGCATACTTCGGACAAGTTAATTTGTCAAAGAACTATATTATATAATCAGAGATGGCTCCTTTCTATAGGATTATAGGGACATTTTTAATTGTTTTAGCTTTGTTTGAATGCACTTTAGTTGAATGACCGTGCCGCTGAGAAGTTTCCGTTCGCACATTAATGAATTGTGTTACCTGTAACTTGTTAATGTTTGTTGTAATTTCTTTATTTAATTTGTGTTGTGATTGTAGGATATGGCAATATACAGAGGAGGCGGAACTGCTGCTGCCGGTGCCAAGAAAGCCAAGACGCAAGAAAAACCAGTTGCCAAGCCAGCTGAAGATGAGGATGAAGACGAAGAAGAGGAGGAGGAAGAAGAAGAAGAGGAAAGCGATTGAATAAAATTCCTTGCGCAATTGACAATCATAAAAACAGTTTTTGTCTTGATGAAATGGTTTGGACTGTCGCAAATGTCGACCAAACATTTTAAGCGTTTTATCGATTAGCTAAAGTGGCAGCACGTTCAGATAGATTTAAATAGAACTATTTATTCTAAGCGTGGACACATTGAAGGATGTGATCGAAATATCGGCTCGGCCATCTTGTTAGAAATGTTGTGTACATACACTTAACAGACGACTACTCCATGGCATATGTATGCTATCCCAAGGAATTGTATTTTATCAACATGCCTGGCTCTATGCCTAGATTAGTTAGGCTTCACTTTTGGCAACATCCTCGTCAGTTTACTACAATAGAGTTATTTTCCGGATGTGTAACTTTAGCCAGAATGTAGACATTTCGGAACAATTTCTTGAGGTCTGATATTGAGGTGATCTTAATTGTTTCTTATGCTGCAGCGATCAAATTCTTCAGCAGAAGTTGTTCTTCAGTCACAATCCAGAACCGTTTATACAGAACCGTTTAAACAGAAGTTTTAAGTCTGCAATATATGAACTGATTTAACTACATGTATTTTGACTGCAATCTCCTGCACCTAGGAACTAAATGCTTCCGTGAGGGGCAGTGGCTTTCGGGTCATGGCATCATCAATTGTAATGCAGTTTCTGATTGGTCCAGAGGCAGAAAATGATTTGCATGTCTACTCGCAATCCTTCTGGTTGCTATACGACTCGACTAGCCTGCTAGTTTACAGTTGCTATTCGTATATTTTAGGAGGCGCTATGTAATGCCACGTCACATTAGTTGCATGTACAATTGAAATTAGATTTTTGATTGGACTGAGAAGTCAAGTGTTGTTATAAAAATTAATTAAGAACAATGTCTTTTTCAATTGCCAACCGTAATATGCACATGGTTATAGTTTTTCTCTGTTTGACCTTGTATGTGGTAGACTGGTAGTGCAGTTGTGAAGGTTGCAACCATGCAACCAAAGGGTTGCAGGTTCAAATCCCAACCGCCACATAGGGACCTTTAGCAGTTCCTTCACTGACAAGCGCTTGGGCACGCTTAAGCGCTCCGACACACCTGCGGACTAGTAAGGACCGCCTCTGAGTGGTAGTGGTCTGTAAGAGGCGGTATAGAAATACACAAATACCATGTACAGTATTGAGAGAAACCTGTCTTGCTTACAGAGCCTTGCTTGCTTTTCAAGGTACAAGTGCTAGATGTAAAGTCGCTTTTGTAAAGTTTAACCCACATTTGTGAGAACATATATTTTGACCGAAGCCTTTAGCTAAATAGTTTCATCATTGGCCAGTAGTAATAGTACTACATGTACATGTATATTGCTGTAGTCAGTGTAGTGAAAACGAAACGACTAGGTTGAAGTGATTATTCCGAAGCTGATGATAAATAGAGACATATTGGAGGCGTTTGCTGTACCTCGACTGAACCGAACACCTACAAAATAAATTAACAGTACAGTGTACATGTAAAGACGTGTCAATAAACACCTGGAAAGGTTCATGTCAACGCTACCATGCTAAGAGATTGGTAAGTATCTCTTCTTTGGTTAAGCCTCATTTTGACAATGCAGTTCTGTATTACATAATGTATGTATGTGTGTATTTCTATACCGCCTCTTACAGTCCACTACTATTCAGAGGCGGTCCCAACTACAGCCCGAGGGTGTGTCGGAGTTTTACACGTTGAAGCGCTTCAGCAGTTGTGAGTGAAGGACTTGCTAAAGGTCCTTTACGCGGTGGGTGGCATGTATATTATATAAGCAAAAGTATCTCATTTCTGCATAAATAGAGTTCCAAACTTTGTTAGTTAATATATATATATATATATGCAGCATTGTTAACAAATTGTAATCTACAGTAATTTCTGACTGGATTAGATAAATTCGTTCTCCTCAGACAGCTGCTTACCTGATTGCCCCGTAGGTGGAATGCTGACTTCCATGTGAGGCAATTGAAACAACGCGACAGTGTTAGGTCGGCTGGTGGTGGTTTTTGAGTCTGGTTTTGTAGAAGCTAAAGCACATACATTGGCTTTTAAATTAATTTTTAAACTAAAAACCAAAGCAATGAAAAGTATGATGATACAGCACATGAATAAATGCTGATTAGACCAGAGCTAATTACAGTTTTAAAACAATCAATGCCAGTAAATCCCTTGCTTAGTGCTTATTAGTTATCGGTTGAAGACAACATGAAGCACTATCAGTAGAATTTCATTTAATTCAACGAACGTTGTATGATAAGGCTAAACCTTTAGGCTTGCTGTAGGCCTACCTAAAAAGCTCCCGAGAGTTTAATTTCACTGCATAAGACCGGTCGAGCTTCCTCTGCAGTAGGCTTCTAGTTTTCTACCCACGCTTTAGAGTAGACTACCGTAGCGTACCGGTAGCGATCGGTGGTCTTTCAACGTCAATACTTCGCTTCTGACCGTGTCCAGTTCGAGTACGGGCCCAGACGGTGATGCGGTACGCTGGATTTGGTCGAAGGCGGGTGATGTTCAGCTGGGTCGTTCTCCATCCGTCCACGTAGATTTCTTCGCCGTATTCAGAGTACGTCGAGTCATTCAGAGCGATTGCTAAAATATGAAGGTCCGTCCAATCTCGACTATCAGACTTGCATAACAAATTTTCTAGGGGGCGCAAAATTTTAATTTCTTTACACGAGAAAAGATAAGTGATGTAAGTCTGATGAGGCCTAATGATCTCCCAAAAGCAAGAACATTCATGAAAAGTGAGTGAACTCGTTTTAGGTCTGATATTACATATTCAAAGTAATGCCCATATTTGGAAACAATGTTCTCTAGACTAATTCGATTCTGCTGATTACGAAAATCACTGTTGCCAGGCTGAAGTCTCAGTCTAAAGGTCTCAAAATCAAGAACAAAAACAAGAATTTCCACGAATACTTAGTTGAAATGTCGGGCCTCGTAGTATATATCCCAAGCCATGTTCATATTTGGAAACAATGTTCTCTAGACTAATTCGACCCTGCTGAGTACGAAAATCACTGTTGCCAGTCTAGATATTCAGTCTGAGGGTCTCAAAAATCAAGAACAAAAACAAGAACTGTCATGATAATCAAACAAAACTGTTGGGCCTCTTATTATGTATTTTGAAACAATGCTTTATAGACAAATTTGACCCTGCTGATTACGAATAGCCTATCACTGTTGTCAGGCTGAATCTTCAGCGTAAAGGTATCAAAATCAAGAACAAAACAAGAATTTTCACGATTATTGAGTGAAACTGCTGGGCCTCGTATTAAGCCTATGTGTTTGGAAACAATGTTTTCTACAGGGTGGGCCAAAATAGGTACCCCCTGCGTTTTTGGCTAATAATTTTGTCAAAAGTACTAATTTTTACATAAAAGTTTACCGTCTGAAAGAGAGTTCATATTTACGTAGGCCTATTACTGCCAAATTTTGTAAAATATTTTGAACAGAAAAGAAATTATTCCATTTTTAGTGAGTCCACCCCTGATTTTGATGTCACAAAAACTGTTTCTTGGTGGTTTAAATAGCATTTAACAGATTTTTGCTAATATTTCTGCCAAATGTGGAAATAATTTAATGAAATTTTACAGGCGTAAAGGTAATTCATATTTACATATTACAGTCAAGTTTTATCAAAATCGTCCAAAGCAAAATAAAGTTAGAGCATTTTTAATTAAAACACCTCCTGAATTCTGATGAATTAAATAAGTGTAAGGCAACATGCGTTACACAAAATAGTGCTATAATTTTTGTTGAGTTTGAAATATTTTGGTAAAATTTGGCCTTCATATTTAAGTATGAATTGGCTTTAAACCTGTAAAATTTCATTTAAATATTTCAACGTTTGACGGAAATATCAGCAAAAAACAGTGGGTGATGTCACTAAAAGTTGAACAACATTTGTTCTGTTTGAAATATTTTGAAGCAATTTGGCAGTTATATGTAAATATAAATTGCCTTTCAGTCTGTAAAAATTTTAATTAAATATTTGGCGGAAATATTGGCAAAAACACATAATACGAGGCCCAACATTTTCGTTCGATTATCATGAAAGTTCTTGTTTTTGTTCTTGATTTTGTGACCCTCACACTGAAGATCTAGCGTGGCAACAGTGATTTTCGTACTCAGCAGGGTCGAATTGGTCTAGAGAACATTGTTTCCAAATATGAAAATGGCTTGGGATATATACTACGAGGCCCAACATTTTTCCTTAATATTCTTGAAAATTCTTGCTTTTGGTCTTGATTTTGAGACCTTTAGGCTGAAAATTCAGCCTGGAAACCTTGATTTTCGTAATCAGCAGAGTCGAGTTAGTCTAGAGAACATTGTTTCCAAATATGAGCATGACTTTGGATATGTAGGCCTAATACCAGACCTAAAACGAGTTCACTCACTTTTCATGAATGTTCCTGTTTGAGTTCTTGATTTTGAGACCCCCAGGCTAGAAATCTAGCCTAGCAACAGTGATTTTCGTAATCAGCAGAGTCGAATTAGTCTTGAAAGCATTGTTTCCAAACAAGTAATACGAGGCCCAACAGTTTCACTCAATATTCGTGAAAATTCTTGTTCTTGATTTTGAGACCTTTAGGCTGAAAATTCAGCCTGGCAACAGTGATTTTCGTAATCAGCATGGTCGAATTAGTTAAGAAATTAAGTCTTGCTTGCAACATTTTTTCAGTTTTTGCGCCTAGACTATACGTAGTAGGCCCTATACACGGACTCCTTCACAATATCTTTGATGCATCAACGGTCTACCCTGAGTGATAGTCCTACGCCTTGGAGATCAGATAAGTTCTAAGCTTAGACTTCATTGCTTTTGTGGAGTCAGAAGCACGTATCCAATTCAAAAGGCGTCAACACCCTACTAGCTGAACTATGGTGAATTCACTACCAACCCGTTGTCATGACTACGTATCCAACGATCAGACCATTGGGTTCCATCGGGACGGACCAGTTCACCTGCGTACAGTTCTCATCCGATCTACTCTGGATCTGGATTTCTCCGACGGGACCTGGAACTGACCAGCATGTTTCAACCAGCCAATCACGAGCCACAAAACTAGGACAGGTCAGCATGGAAACAACTTTCATAACCAGCAACGATTAAAATTAATTCTCCAGAATTATTATTGTTTTTAAATAGCTGCAGATTCGTTATGAACTGAAATTTAGTGACAGCTAAAGTGATGAGGTTTAATCGACAGTGTTGCACCTGCAATTTAAGTAATCGTAATCGTAATCTCGAAACTTCTAGAGCGCTCAGGAAGGCCAAGCGCAAAGCACCAGCTAATTCTCGAGCGCTGCGTCAAATCATAAGGGTTGTCCAGAGGCAAGTTCGTGGT
>JAQFXW010000468.1:0-18824 GCA_034693945.1 Dendrobaena attemsi
TCAGTGAACCAACCGCTGAACGAAAGACCTGCCCGGATCTGGGACACTGCAACCAACAGATTAAGTGACAACGGAATGCCCAATGTGTAACACTGTGTGTATATATATAATATATATAATTATATATATATAAATACATAGGCCTATATTGAAACTGACACAAACGTAACTTGTTGCAGAATGTAGACATAGTATACATCTACAATAGAGTTTATTTTGTTAATTCTTTTATTTATTCACAATATTATATAGCGCCATTTCAAGACGCAGTCCAAACCCGCCCTGGTGAAAGAACAATCTTAAACCAAGCATAGAAGGAACCGTACCGGTCTTTTGGTAGTAAACGTGAAGTACGTGGAAGGCCATTCCAAAGTGCAGGATCAGCAATGGAATAAGAGCGATACTGCACAGTAGAAGTACGTGACCAAGGAACCAAAAGCTCACCATAAGCAGTCTAACGAAGAGTTCTATGGATTTGAACAAATTTAGTAGGTCCAGTAATAAAAGGCTAGAATGTTTGTACAATATAACAATTATGTGCAATACAATATATTATTCAAAATAATTAGCAAACGGTGCGAATACCGTACTATAGTGTAAAACACACGTGGAAATCAACTAACCGGATTTACGTACACGAATCTAAAAGTAATCTAGAATAGGATGTCTCGCTCAAGCGGAGACCCAGAGAATCTATTCACATGTGTGACTGTGGCGTTGCGATTTGAGCAGATGGAAGAGCAATATGGATTAATCTCACCAGGTGGGGCCTAGCCTACTCTTCCGATACCACTCTAAACAATTAATTACCCTTGGCAACTTTTCCTACCAATTATTTTTTCCAATTGCCTCTATCAATTATTCTTACCAAATTTTATACCACCATATTTGACTCTTACCAATTAAGTACACGATCCTGCCATTAACTATTACCAGTTACTTATACGAACAATTAACTCATAATAGGCCTAAATAACGCTAACCGATTAGGCTATTATTACCATTTACTCTTACCATTATACGCTTACCAATCTCATTACCCTTGACTCTAACCTCTGATTAATTGATGTGCTGTTGAGAGGCGCTTTCTACATGTGATAGGAACACATGGCGGTAAATAAATTACTGGTTTAGACTATACGCGTACCGTCACAGTAGGATGGATCTTCGTCATGGCCGTTGACACAGTCCTTGACCCCGTCACAGATGAGCAACTTCGACACGCACTGTCGCTCGATACTACCGCACTGGACCTCGTTATCCTCGCATCCAGTACCTGTAATTTAACGCAGTTGCTTGTCACTGAGGCGAGCAAGCAGAAACTATACGCGACCAGTGGAAGCAATGTTATTTGGTAAATCGATTGTTTGAGAAATTGACAGATGGGCCGCGGAAATAACAATTTAATTTAATCTAAATTCGTTTTAAATTCACCCTTGGCTCGTTCCGTATTAATAGTCCCAGACTCGTTGCATGTTCTATCTATGCTTCCCGATCCAGTGAACCATTTAAATCCAATGTCAGTTAGGTTTGGCAGTCTCATATCTTTTGAGCGGACACCTAAGCCCTTCTGTTTCGTGAATATTTTGGTCACTGATATAGTCCATCACTCTTGAACCTCGTCTCGCTCACAAATCCTATAATTGTTCATTCATTCAAAGTTAAACTTCTATCACGCAAAGTTTTGTTGTTTCTCAAGTTGTTGCTGTTCTAGACAGTTCCTGACAGTGACAGACTATTAAATTTGTAGCCGAATATGGCGAATAGGCATACGATACTCGCGAGGACATTTACAAATGATTGATTTCTCTATTATTACCACAATGTCGTGTGTTTACAATGTGTTGTCTGCTAATTCGGTTGAAAATGTTGCACGTTTGTTGTGATCTGGGAACCATAATTGGCCTAGAGTTAAACTTTGCCTAAGCGCTTTTCTGTAGACTTTTCTTCGAAGTTTTCATTGTAAACTCGTCTGTCCATTAAATGCTCGCAAATGGAAATTTGAACACAACGCTCTCCTGCGAATTTCTGGGCCACGGGAACTACTTTTAGCTCGATAGGCTTATGTAGTAGTTGTTTCTTCTCTTTCGATAGACTTCGTGTTTTTTGATACATTAAGGAATCGCATGGTGAAATCACCGGAAAAGTCTTCCATTCGCTAGCGCTGACACATTTTTCCAAAGAGGCCTAACGATTAAGCCTGGCGAAGCTTATAGCCTAATCATTATGACTTCGTCGTTATAGTTTCATACATATAGACTAATTAGCGACAATGTTGAATGTAATTTCGCATTCAATAACATCATAGGTCTATTTTTTGACGAGTTTAAGACTGAAATAGCTAACTTACTGCCTTCCGACGGAAAACATAAAGGCTTAACCCTAACGTTAGGAAGAAAATGTTTGGTAGGCTATTTCAAGGCTGTGAGTCAGTCTATTAACTATAAAATAACATATATTCGCTTAATGAGAACATGGTTGACAGGCCGCAGCCAATTACAAGTAGGCCTACAAGTTTATACGAAATACTGCCCGCTTAGCTCGACACGCATGTCGGCAGAATAGCAGGTTCGTGCCTAATACTCCTGGTACGGCCAATCCAGGAGTGGGAGGGGCTGTCTTTATTTCTCAAAAGGCCCGGGACAAACCTCACAACAGAAAGAGCCTTCTGCAGCTAACAGAAACAAATAAATTTACTGCCCTGGAGTGATGTTTGAACCTGCGACCTTCGACTCTAACAACTCAGCTTATCGTCCAGAGCTCTCACCACGCACGCTGTAAAGAACTAGCTTGACTTCAAGTTGAATCCAGTGACGTATGGAATTCCGGGTAAGCTTAAACAAATGGATCCTCTAGAAACTAGACCATCCAATTGAACTGGACTTTAAAGTATGATAACGTAAGCTTTAGCGAAATTCAGGTCACAGTTCATAGCTATCTGTTAAGACCTAACAATCAGGCGTAAGTCTAAACCAATAGGCTCTACGTATTTAATTAGCGTTAACTTTTCATTTTACTTTATTAGGTCTAAAGCAAGAACCTGGATAAAACGGTTGGCCTACTACTGTATCTACACGTTAAGTCTATGCCTTGGAGGCTTTCAGGCTACAGTCAGTGTGCGCGTAACTTTCTGTCAGAAGGAGGATATAGTTAAAAACTGAGTTATAAGTAATCCGTAGTACACAGTATGTGAATAAAAACAGGTCGGACATAGGAACACGGGGGTGGAAGGTCACAGTCTAGCTAATCTGTTAAGCCCTAGAATCCTCACAGTTAGGCCCAAGTCTAAACCAGTCAACAATTGAACTTTAATCTGCTCTATGTCTCTAAAACGGCATCTCTCAACAATCGAAAACCACTTTGAACACGATGCTCAAAGTGGGGCGTGGTATAGTGTAGTGACGAAGGTCGCCGCATTGCTGCTGAAGGGTTACAGGTTCGAACCACACCCGCCGTGCAGGGACTGTTAGCAAGTAGTTCACTCAAATTGCTAAAGCGCTTCGGCGTGTAAAAACTCCGACACACCTGCGGGCTGTAGTCGGGACAGCCTCTGAATAGTGGTCTGTAAGAGGCGGTATAGAAATAGGTCTACACAAATACAAAATACAATACAATATTCGATAATAATCAGCGACTTACACGCATAGGCCCACAGAATATTTACAACCCTTTGCCGTCTATTACTAAATTAGCTGCAAATGATAGATCTATAATTATAATGTTTCCATTTACCAGAACTGTGATCAGTTCATATTGACGGAGTTTTTCCAATACATTCTAATTTATTTCACTCGAACGATGTTTTTAATATTAATTATTTCATTTATTTACACTTGTTCTATACCGCCCCTTCAAGTCCACTCCTACTCAAAGGTGGTCCTGACTACAGCGCAGAGGTGTGCAAGAGTTAACACGCCGTCACGCCTCTAACAATTTCGGTGAGGGACTGGCTGAATGTCCCTACTTAGTGTTCTGCAATCTGCCAAAGCGCTGCAGATATAATTTTATATAATCTCTATAATAATCCAAAACATTTGCAAACGTATGGAAGACTATTCAATCAATAACAACCGTGGCAATTAAAATTAATTAGGACTACTATTACATGTAGGTCATTGGCCAAGTGGCCCAAGTCCAATTAAAATGATAACTTAGGGCTTATTAACTCACGAGACAGTGTAATTGTTTCACTTGCTAGTCATTATATTCACCAAACTTACACCAAGTGAATCAGCACATTATGAAATATTGTAGCAACGCAGAAATAGGCCTATAATATGTGCACTTTACTATAGGCCCATTACAGTCACAGACTTGAATTAGCGGTTGAAAAATCTGCTGCACTTTGAACAAAAGGTGTAGAATGCGAATGGGAAACTGCTCTGTTATTTTTATGAGCATAATTATTCGGTCACCTTCTAGTCTGTTCACGGCATGTTCCGCTTTACGGTAGATGGCGGCAACGTCAACAGGCTTCGTTTTCAGTCTCTCCTTCAACCTGTCAACGTATTGATAGAGTTTGTGGATGATGATAGAGTTTTCAAGCAGCAGATATTCCGCTCCCATCTTGTCGTTCAGCAACGGTTCCAGTTCCGTCTCCACTCCAGTCGCTCCTTGGAAAAGACCAAGGAGAGCGACCAACGACCAAATGACAACATTCATATTTCAACACGATGGCTTTGCCAATTAGGTAGACGCTCAGACTGAAGTAACTCAAGGCGTTTTCATCAACTGCATCGACCGCCTGCCTCACTGCTGCTGCACAACAAACACATATCAGTCCGCCACAGTTTAAGTCATAGATGCTGACCTATGTACCAGCGCAAAAACTGCAATTTAGAAGGTTAAAATGTCTTCATGATAAGGATCTATGTTAGGGCTTATGGAGCTGACATACACTTCGGATAAAACAGGAAACTGCATAATAATCTGCCCTATGTTTGCAGACAAAATCACATGTACACTACATCTGCCTCTCTGTCTTTTCCTGTCTCCCTCTGTGTGTCTCTCTTTCTTTTTCGCTTTCTGTGGCTCTCTAACGGTTGTTGTGTCTTTCTGTTTCTAACAGCTGCCCTGCCTACGGTTACCTCTTATAACCATGGTCGGACCTCCACTACCCACAAAGCTCTAAACAGTAATTTTTCTGATTTGAGTCAGCTGGTGTTTTGCGCTTAGTTCTAAGATTTGAAGATCACTAGTGCAGTTCAGTTAGATAGGCCGACAGAGCGTTAAGGGACTGAGCTGGGACTATCCCAGAGATAACCAATGAATCTGTCCCAGAAATAACCAGTGGTGGGGAGAGGTCGTCTGTCCTAGCAGTCGCCATTATCTACTACTCCTATCGACCTCCATTGTTGAAACGTCGTCGTTTGTGATAAATATTAGAGGTCTGTGCGCTGCTTCGGTGCAATGAGTTCAGGCCTACGGTACATCTTGTCAGCTATAGCTAGGCCTATCACACATCGTATAAGCCCTGTAGGATATAGGTAGTGATAGAGATCCATCAATTGCCTGAGTGAGCAGTTAAGATATTCAATCCAAGAGCAATTTTATAGTCTGAAGAATGTAACAAGTAGGCACAATCTTCATCTTTTGTTTAGGTTCATTGCACATGCTGGAGGTTCTACTTATATATACTCAGGATTTTTCATCCAGTGGTAGGGTTCCATATTTTCCCGGACACAGTGTACAATCTCGTTAAATCCGTCGTGCTCTGGCTTCCTCATGCTCAGGCCTCAGAGAGACTATAAACTTAAACCCGACCAGTAATACAGTAGTAATGTTATGTGGGAATGACGACTGCGTTGAAGGCTTAAACAGAGAGTAGACCTAGGCCTACAGCTTATAGGTCTATTTGTGAGTCCTATGTAAGCATGTAAAGTCTTGATAATTAGGCCTTCGTATGCGTAGGTCTAAATCGAAAACGAGGTGGAGAAGTTGTGCCACCGTATACAGAACGAAACCATACAGGAGACGAGTGTTCCAAAGTTTAAGTCCAGCATAAAGCAAAGCAATTAGTTCACCAGGAAATTTTTTTTGTGACTATTTGACCAGACAGAGCAATTGTTATTTGACCGGGCCATTAGTTCGCCAGCCTTCGGTGTTTTGCCACAAATGAGCTCCGACAGAATACCGTTAACACAGAATCCTTTATAAAACCAAGGAATCAACTCAAAGATGTAAGCACCAATTTCACAGTGTCACGCTTGTAACCGCAGAGTTCTTAACTCTTTAGAATTTATTATGTTAGACTTTCCTACTAAAAAGAAGTTATCTACAGTTTATGTTATAGGCCTATAGAGGCAACAGAAGATCAATGCGTGTGCGAGAGGTAGGCCTAAGCCTTTATCCTTATAGAAATTAGAGCACAACGCTTATTGATATAGGGCCTACCTGTCTTACGCAATTGCGAGTTTAATTTGTATTGATTGCCATGACTGGTGAGTGGTGGTTAAGTTAAGGAAGTTGATTTAAGTGATAAATAGTCATACCGAATCAGTTATACAGCAGTAGGAGAAGTGCATAAGTGTTTAATACCGATTATATCTATTTGTGATTGAACAAGGTTCTGCTTCTGACAATAATATTGTCCTCGACAATTCGTTTACCAATATTTTGCCTATACAACCTTTTTCGTCTAGGCCTACAGACATACCGGCATTACGTCTACTGTCATACTATGACGTTTCGTGTACAGACTAGATATAAATTTTATGATGAAAATCTAACTCCAATTTGAAGAGGGATAAAATATAAAACATAAATACGACTGCAATATGAATGTACCACGAAAATCTAACTTAAACGACAAGCGGGATGACGACAACATTAGACCTACGATCTACGATGATATGCAATGAAAATGCATTTTAACTAAGAGGATAAAATATGAAAATGTAACTACAACTGGAAGTTGAATATGTGACTAAAATCTAACTTAAACTCAAAACAGGATAACAGATCAAAATAATTATAACTACAACTGCATGGAAGCTGAATAAACGATGAAAATCTAACTACATGTACAGGACTAGTGGAAGCAGGGTGTACAGTAGACTAAATGTCGGAAGACGGAAATGTCTGTATATAAGAGACGTCTGTGTACATGAATTATCATGACACCTGGCGACAGACGCCTTAGTTGTCTCTGTACGCGACGGATCCAGTGTTGCACCGTTGCGTCTGGCCAATGAAGGTCTCGCAGCGCAGCAGATCGAAGCCGTCATCGGGGAACTGACAGTAGCTGGCGTAACCTGCAGCCGCGCTGATCCACCTGCGATTGGCTATCTCGTAGGTACCGGTCACCGTGTAGCTCATTCGGAAATCAGTCGCATTCCCTTGGCCCAACACGGTCTTCGTGCACGATGACGACATCTTCATTGGCATCACAGAACCGAAGATGGAGCTACGAGTGACCGAGGATACCCACATTCTGCAGAAGTACAGGTCGCGAAACGATCCCTTCATGCACGATCCCCGAGTGAACCAACCGCTGAACGAAAGACCTGCCCGGATCTGTGACACTGTAACCAACAAAATTAATTAAGTGACAACAGAATGCATATTATATGCAAGCTGACAGAACGTTAACAGTCGTAATTTGTTACAGAATATAGGCATACATGTAGGCCTGCTGTACGTGTACATCTACAACGTTAGCTAGCAATAGAGTTCTATGACTTTGACTGATGAAATTCTAAAGTACAGAACAATTAGAGGCTAGAAAGTTTGTGCAATATGTGCAATGTTATTTATTATTCAAAATAATTAGCAATCGGTACTAATAGGCCTACCGTACTGTAGTCTAAAACTCACATGGAAATCAATTAACCTGATTTCTGTACACGAACCTAAAAGCAATCTAGAATACGATGTCTCGTTCAATCGGAGACCCAGAGAATCTATCCACATGAGCGACATTGCGTGGCGATTGGATCGGATAGAAATGCAATATAAATTAATCTCCTCACCAGGTAGGGCATAGCCTACTCTTACGATACCAATCAATTAATTACCTTTGACGACTTTTTCTAATAGCAATTGTTTCCAATTGCCTCTACCAATTATTTTCACCAATTTTACACCACTATATCTTACTCTTACCAATTACTCGATCCTACCAATAATTATATTACAAATTACTTTTACCAACAACTCACTCTTGGACCTACAAATAATGCTCACTAATTACAATCACCAATTACTCTTACCATTATACGCTTACCAATATCCCGTATAAATTATCCCTGCCATTTTTCTCTTCCCAATTAACTTCATCATCAATTACCATCAATTACCCTAACTTCTGATTAGTCGGTGTACTCTGTTGATAGGCGCTATTACATTTAGGGCCTCTATGTGGTTCGAACACATGGGGCTAAATAAATTACTGATTTAGACTATACGCGTACCGTCACAGTAGGATGGATCTTCGTCATGGCCATTGACACAGTCCTTGACCCCGTCACAGATGAGCAACTTCGACACGCACTGTTGCTCGATGCTACCGCACTGGACCTTGTGATCCTCGCATCCTGTGCCTATAATTTTACGCAGTTGCTTATCATTGAAGCGAGCAAGCAGAAACTAGCAGACTAGTGAAAGCAATATTATTCAGCAAATCGATTGTTTGAGACATTTACAGATGGGCCGCTGCAATAAAGATCTAATTTAAACTAAATTCGTTCTAAATTCACTCTTGGCTCGTTCCATGATAATAGTCCCATGCTCGTTGCATGTTCTATCTATGCTTCCCGATCCAGTGAACCATGTCTATTTAATGTCAATTAGGTTCGGCAGTCACATCCTTGAAGCGGACAACTAAGCCTTTCTGTTTCGTGAATCTATCGATCACTCATATTCCACCACCCTCTGTCGAAGAAGAATTTCGTCTCGCTAGCAAATCTCATAATTGTTCATTCATTCAAAGTTAGACTTTTGGTACGCAACGTTTTTTGCTCGAGTTGTTGTTCTTCTAGAAAGTACCTAACAGAATATTTAATAGCCGAATACAACAGCTATGGGGACATTTACAAATTATGGGTTTTGACCACATCTCCAAATGTTTACACTGTGTTGTCTGCTCATCCTCCTCATTCAGCTGAGAATGCTGCACGCTTGTTGTGATCTAGACTGTAGAGGCCTTGATGAAAGTAATTTCGCTTTCAGTAACATTGTAGCCTTGTAGTCTAGGTTTTTTGTTTGATGAGTAGACTGAAATAGCTAACTGAAAAGCTTAAACCTAACGTTAGGAAGAAATGTATCGGTATTTCAAGGCTATGAGTCGATCGGCCTAATGTACCTGTATAATGCCTATTAGGCCTAGCGACAGAACCTGCTTGATTGCAAATACCAATTATGGAGTCCATGCAGTGACGACTGGAATTGTGGGTAAACAGGTGGATCCTCTGGAAATTAGACCATCCAATTGGACAATTCAACTTTAAATTATGTCAGCGTCACTATCAATAATCATAGGAATACAGGCTTAGAGTGAATTTCAGGTCACAATCTATCTGTTAAGACCTATCGTAAAGACCTGACAATTAGACCGAAGTCTAAACCAGAAGGGTCTACGTATTTCTTTAGCATTAACTTTTCATTTTACTTTATTAGGCCTAAAGCACAAGAGCATATACTCTATTTAGGCATAGCCTGTAGGCCCACCTTGGAGACTTTTAGATAACAGCCAGTGTGAGCGTAACTATTTTATAGTAGGAGGATCGATGTAGTTAAAAGCTGAGTTATAACTTATAAGTAATCCTTACTCCTTAGTACACAGATTGTGAATAAAAATAGGTCAGGCAAAGGAACAAAGAGGTAGGGCGAACTTCATGTCACAGTCGAGCTAATCTATTGAGACCTACAGCATAGTAGGCCCCAAAGACATCACAATTAGGCCCAAGTCTGAACCGGTCAACAATTGAACTTTAATCTCTTCTATGTCTACAGCCTCTAAACGCAGCATCTCTCAAAAATCGAAAACCACTGAAAAAACGATGATCAGAGCATACATTACTCGATAATAATCAATGAATCTACAATCTACATGACATTGTATAGGTCCACAAATAATTACAACACTGAAGAGTCTATTACTAAATTATGATAGATCTATAATATTTTCATTAACGAGAAATGTGATCAGTTCGTATTGACGGAGCTTATCAAATGTATTCTGATTTATTTTCACTCGAATGATGTCTTCAAGTCCACTCCTACTAAAAGGTGGTCCTGGCTACAGCGCGGAGGTGTGCCATAATTAACAGGCCGAGCGCCTCTCGCAATTGTGAATGAAGAACTTGCTGAAGGTCCATATGCAGCGGTTTGGGTCTGAATCGAATTCGCAACCCTTCGGATGCAAGGCGGCGATTACCCCAATACCCACAGCGACACCACGCCTCAAGTAATTATCATTATTAGGAAACAGCGCTACAGAAATCGTTCGACTAGACTTATATAGTGCCTTTTGGTGTTCTGCCAAAACGCTGCAAATTATATAGGCCCTGTGATAATCCAAAAGTTCTCACCTGCATTACTTTACCAGTGTTACTTTACACCTAGCTAGGCCTGTACCTCTGACTAATACCAACGTGTATAGGCCTACATACCCTTTCCCTCTTACACTATGATACATGCACACTTTATCATAGGCCCATCACGGTCACAGACTTTTGAATCAGCGGTTTGAACAAAAGGTGTAAAATGCGAATAAGAAATTGCTCAACTTTTAGGCCCTATTCTTGTGTTCATAATTATGTGGTCACCTTCTAGTCTGTTCACGGCATGTTCCGCTTTACGGTAGATGGCGGCAACGTCAACAGGCTTCGTTTTCAGTCTCTCCTTCAACCTGTCAACGTATTGATAGAGTTTGTGGATGATGATAGAGTTTTCAAGCAGCAGATATTCCGCTCCCATCTTGTCGTTCAGCAACGGTTCCAGTTCCGTCTCCACTCCAGTCGCTCCTTGGAAAAGACCAAGGAGTGCGACCAACGACCAAATGGCAAGATTCATATTTAACAACGATGGCTTTGCGAATTAGGTAGACGCTCAGACTGAACTAACTCAACGCGTTTTCATCCACTACATCGACCGCCTGCCTCGCTACTCTGCTACACAACAAAAACAGAGCCTATCATCAGTCTGCCCCAGTATAAGTCCTAGATACTGACCTAGTACCAGCGCAACACTTGTATTTAAAATGTTAAAATGTCTTTATGATAAGGATCCATGTCAAGGTTTCTGCATGGAGCTCACGTAAACTTTGGGTAAAATAGTAAACTTTGCTTGCAAACAGAATCACAGCTGCCTGTCTTGTCTATTTCTTTCTTTCTGTCTCTCTTTCTTTCAGACTTTTTCTCTGTCTCTATGTCTCTCGCTTTCTGTAGCTCTCTAACAGTTGGTGTACCGCACTCTTGCTAACAGTTGCCCTGCCTATAATTATCTGTTAACTCTTATAACCGTGGTCGGACCTCCACTGCCCGCCGATCTCTGGACAATTCCTCTGAATTGAAGCAGCGCTCGTGATCCAGCTGGAGCTTTGGACTTAGTTCTAAGATCTGAAGATTACGATTACGGTCCAGTTAGATAGTCTACAAAGCGTTCAGAAACTATAAGTTGATCTACAACCTTCATAGCTTTAGTGTCAAGAAAACATCCTTACACAGGGCAACACGTCCAGTTAACTTACAACACGTTCCAACTGATAGCATCTTGTTGTTATCAATGGATTTCAGTGGTTATTACTTTAAGATCAAATCTAAATGCAATAAGCTTGAGTCATAAGAAGCTGCACATATAGGCTAGCCAGCTTAAAGATCGAGACTTGTTTAAGAGTCTACGTATTTTATTAATTGTCTGTTCCTAAAAGCTTTCTAAGTTTCTAGTCTATTATGTTCTCTTGCGTACGATTGGTTCTGTTCGAAAGATTGCTTTAGAACATCGTTCTGTTTCGAAGCTACAGTCGATCGAAGTAAAAGCGCTATAGAAATTTCAAAATTGAATTACACAGCGTCTCGTGCGACATACATTCATGTGGCTTATTACATGTATATCTGTGGACCATACATATGTAGCGCAGAGTCCACTTACGATACACAAGCGAGCGACAAGTTAAATGAGACGAAGACATTGTTTCAACAGACCTATCGGCCTCCATTGTTGAAACGTCGCCGTTTGTGACATATACCAGGTCTATGCGATGGTAAGGTGCAGTGAATTCAGGCCTACATTTAGCCAGCCATGTTATCACACCGTATAAGTTCTGCACGTTATTTTATTTATTTATTCACAAATTTGTACAGCGCCCTTCAAGAAAACTACTCCCTTCCAAACCAGCCAAGGCGAAATAATATACTGTGTGATTAGAGATCCATCGATTCCCTGATAAGTAAGTAGTCTATTCGCCACAAAATAAAAATATCAAAGGGTTGTAACGCACATAAAAATTCAGTGGGGGGCTACCGGTGAAGTCACACATGATTCATCTCGCCGGTCACCTCTGGGTGAACAGGTAAACTATTCAGTTCAAAAGCATTTTTAGAGTGTGAATAATAAGAGCAGTATTAATGTCTTCATCTTTTGTTTAGTGTATACAGCATACATGTACGTAGCCTAATAGTCGTAGATTTAAGGCGGCAGAGGGAGTCTTGGTTTGGATAAAATCAATCAGTTGAAGGGAATAAAATAGGCTTATATAAGATAACAAATCAATGCACGTCATGGCCTGCAGTGTGATGCAAAATCTTCAATCCTTCTGTTACACTCTGATCAGTTATTGTTGCTTACAACGTTAACACTGTCAGCCTGTTCGAGCATCCGCGCCAGCTGACAGCAGCCAGCTGACAGCAGCTGCAGCAGCTGACAGCAGCTGATGGCGACGACAAATCCGTTTAGTTGAGTATAGATCTAATGATATACTTGCTTGTTGCGAGGGCCAGTCATTCATGACACCTCCAGCTAATTGATTTAAACTGTTCTGATAACTGAGGCAATACATTTACATGCTATTACTCTTGCCATCATAGCCAACGCAAAGAAAACCTCTAAGAAAATTTGTCGTCGAGGTGCTTATATAAATCATGTGAATGCTCTTGCCTGCTTTTTAATGTCGTACTGTCTTGTTCTTGTCGATAAAAAAATCATTGAATTGAATTGAATTGACAATGAATTAATTGAAATAGGTCTATAATTGCTTACTGTGAACCTTTTTGTCCATGAACCATTTATCGTGAACCCTTTGTCGTGAACCATTTATCCATGAGCCATTTTTGTGGAATCCAGAAAGACGTTGGCAGAATCATCCATTTATTTGGATAAGGTGCGTTAAACGTACAAAATGAAGATCTGAGACGCAGTTTCCTGCATTAACTGCATTAATTCTTGCGTGTCCGGCTTCGATCCTGTCCAGAACTCGATATTATAGCATGACTCACCTGTAGACAATGAAATTAGAATGATAGTCTAACGGACAGCAGAACACAATTATCCGTGGTATGGAAAGATTAAACTATAGTCTACTTTCTATAAGGCTCGAGCGGGTATCCCCGTGTCAACCGAAAAACAGTATAGGAGGTTGGTAACGTTGGGTGCATTTGGAGCGTGGATAATGACATTGTCTTAAAGAGGCAAACAGAAAATAGTTCAGCAGGATATTACCTCCGTCAGTTGCTCACATTCCAACCAGTCCGTTCAACTCGGTCCTCTTCCGCACTAAAACATCACCGTCCTCAAGTCACATCCATCAATAAAATTCGCAGATCGCTCCATAGCCTGTTTATCTGGAATAAACTCCCGCCAGTATTACGACAGATCTTTCTGACCCATCTTACGAACTCACAAAAACCTCACCTCTTCCCGTTTCTCCATAGGTCTTCCATTCACAACTGAAAACACTACTCTTTAACCAATCCTAATCCATCGTATCCAGATTCCTTCTCTCCTCCGCCTCGTCTTCGTCAAAACATCTGCCTTGGCAGTGGCGTAAATCATGGGGGGGGACTGCCCCCCCCCTAAGTTTTGAGTGGGAAGACAGCAATGCTGTCTGTCCCCCCAATATCCAAGCTTCCAAATATCTCACCAGATATTTTCTTAATACACTCAGTAGTTCTTTAGAGTTTAGACTGTTGAGTAGGCCTAATGAGTATGCTCCGGTATACAGTGTGTACCAGGGCTTTTTTAGCGTGCAGTTGTACACAACTGTGCAGCTCTTAAAAGTGGGTAGGCCATAGTTGTAAAAGCCTAGTTGTAAAAGCTGTTTTGTGCATTTCGAGAATAGTAATAAAAAGTAAAAAAATAATGTACTTCATTCGGCTTCAAATTATCAAAATTCTTCTGGCTTCTGGGGCTCTGCCCCAGACCTCGCTATAGGTCTATATCTCTTAAGAGGATGTGCAGCACATGTGGAAGATCAGTGTGTCGTACGTTTTTGACCTAAGTTATAGTCGGACGTCAGAAATCATCATTGACAAATTGGAAGTATATTATAAGAGCCCATAATGTATTCCATTTATCATCGAATTATCAAAATGTTGTTGGCTTATGGGGCTCCGCCCAAAAACTTTAGACGACGTGCAGCACAAACGAAATGACTTTGGGATGGTTTCAACCCCAGATATAGTGGGAAGATTATTATTATCAAAATTTCGTTGGCTTCTGGGGCTCCGCCTCAGACCCCGCTGGGGAGCTTACGACGCTCCTCCAGACCTCATAGTCGATTGGGGAGGGGTAGGCCTAAATATCCCCCTCCACAAACCCCTTTCCTTGTTCGGCGCACAAAAGCCTGCCCCTCCCGTTGTTTGACAAAGACTTACGCCTCTGTGCCTTGGTCGTCTGCCTGCTTTCCTGCCTGCAGACTTCCTGTGTCTGATCTTGACTTCTGCATTACGATTCTGATTTGACTTAGCACTGGATAAACTGGATCCCGCGACTTCGCTCTTGCTGGCGCTATAGAAGTTTCGAGTTACGATAACGATTACAATTAGGCTATACCTCTATTCGCTTAAGCTTTAGGCCTACTAGGCCCTACTCATGCGTAGGCTACGCAGCGATTCATCGCAGCTATATATTAACTTGTCAAAAGAGTATATACTGTATTATAGACATCTGCCTTAGATATAGATTTAAAATATCAATAATACAAGCAACTGTAGGCCTACAGGATAGACAAAAATAGATAGCCTACGTGGCATGATCGGATCGCGTGCGTAGCTGTCTTCACAGCTGTACATGATCATCGCAACGTATAGACTACCCATGCATAGGCCTACATATGTATCATAGAAAAACTGTCGGGGGAAAATATGCGATTGTGTATCTTGGACTGAGTGCATTTGATTTCGAAAGGCAATCCAGATATGTGGCCGCAGAAATATTATAGAAAAGTCGTTTTACTACTTTTGCTTGGGTCGTTCCTGAGTTTGTCTTTTTTCTATTATCAACAGTCGCAATTACGCAAGATCGATTGGACACAAGATACCGTTAGCACCCGGCAGAGAGCGAATGATACTCGATACCCGAAGAATAGTCCTAGGCCTACCTCTGCTCTAAACTTTACCAAACACGTTGTTGTTGTCACATCGGCTCCGCTCTACAACCTTACTACACCTTATGTAGACGTCTCTCAAATCGTCAGTTTCGACGATTCGATTTACGAAGGTCGACGACTTGGAAACCAACTCTTCGACTTTGCTGCCGTCGTTTTCGTAGCCGAACTCTCCGGTCGAAGACCAGTCCTCGTCTCCACCAAGAAGGTAAGAATGGAATCCGTTTTCAAACTTGATGTGGAGCGAGTGCAGAACCTCTGTCCATGTTATACAGTCAACGAAACGAAACGTTTGTCGTATGACCAGAACACCGAGGAAGAGATCCTGAAAGCTGGAAACAGGTCGATACTCGTCAGAGGATTTCGTCAGAGCTGGAAATATACGATGAACATAGAACGACGCCTCCGACGTCTTCTTGTCTTCAACAATAAAATTCGAAGATTCGCCGAAGACTTCCTGCAAAGGAACATTCCACGCGGATGGAAGAAAGCGGGTTTCGTTAGGGTAGGACTACACGCTCGAAGGGGAGACGTCGTCCATCTTGCTTATCTGGGATATTCGGTGCCGAACTCGACGTACTTTGAAAAGGCGATGAAATACTTTATAGACAGATACTCGTTCGTTCAGTTCATCGCGATGTCAGATGACCGCAAATGGAACGTAAAGAACATCGTCATCCCCGGAAACATATCGTCCACTTCTAGGGTGAACGTGACTCACAGCGTAGACCACTCCGATGGTGAGGATCTGGCTCTCCTTTCCATGTGTGACCACGTGATCATGTCCACTGGAACGTTCGGTTGGTGGGGAGCGTGGCTGGCCAAGGGAACGACCATCTACTACGAGAACTGGCCGATTCCAGGATCTAAGCTGCTTAAACATTTCACGAGAGATGACTTCTTCCCTCCCAGCTGGATACCAATGGGTGACTGACTGATTGACTGATTGATTGATTGATTGATTGACTGATTGACTGACTGACTGACTGACTGAAATTATTATAGCTGCGCAGTCTGTCTCTATAAGTTTACTGGGATGCCGGTCTAGGTCCTAGAGATGGAGCCGAACTTAATATATTTTCCATGCCATTGCGAACAATAAAATGGCGAGAAGCTTAGAATGCTTAGAAGAAAGAGTAGTGTGTTAGATCGAATGAGGTCTTCCGGAAGAATTCAACTGAAGAAAGAATATTATTGTGACTAGAGCATAGGCCTAAACTAATTTATTTAAGATTGCTTGAGCCGTTTATTGACTCATTCTATAGAAGCAAAAAAAGAACAATAGGCCTACGGAATTGCAAATTTGCACTTTTAGGCCTAGGCCTATACGTGCGAGATTATACTTGGCCGTGTTAAAGTTAGGTAGCCTGTACAGGGCCTACCAGACGGAGTAGGCCTAACAGTTAGCCGCGCTTGATTATGCATTGCCACTCGATATGGCAATGTTTTCAGACGGTTTACCTGATTATATTCTTAGGCTTACAACATTGAGGAAGCATTAATTTTTTAATTTTTTAACTTAAAATTTACAGCTTAATGTTAGTGTATTATATTGTATTTTAATATTTCTATACCGCTTCTTACAGACCACAACTACTCAGAGGCGGTCCCGACTACTGCCCGCAAGTGTTTCGGAGTTTTACACGCCGAAGGACTTCAGCAATTGTGAGTGAAGGACTTGCTAAAGGTCCTTACGCGGCGGGTGGGATTCGAAACCGCAACCCTTCGGTTGCAAGGCGGCGACCTTCACCACTACACTACCACGCCCCACATTATTGCGTAATAATATTGCTGCAACAAAGATGTGGAAACGACGTAGTCTGGTATACAATCTCTATGAATTTGGACAGCTTTACATTGTGGCGACACGTAGCGTCAGTTTTACGACTGCTTCAGTCGAGGCAGTGACCAGCTGTAGGTTACGCTGGCGATCAGACACGAGCGGCTGTCCCAAGAAGAAGGACTTACATGCACTTATATATTAGTGTCGCCAGCAAACACGTACATGTACAACCCATGAGTATCGCTCAATAAATCTATTTCTTACAAGATTAACAGCATGAAGTTGATTATTGATAAATTTATTATTATGTCTATTTGCTTTTACTGTGATGGAGGGGAATAAGCGAACTGCTTAAGCTAATCCTAAGTGTCGCCAGTAAACATGTCAATATCATGAAGATCACACCATATACGCCTTAACAGTCTTCTGCAAACAAATAAACAGAAACCCATTATTATAAGAGAGATAGAGAGAACGAGCAAAGAGAGCACGGAGAGGAAGTAAGAAAAGATTGACGTGGATGGGACACGTCTTCCTTATAGATGAAAATAGAAGAATCTGACAAGTAATGTTGTGGGATACTGGAAGGAGGAGAGAAAGACCACGGAAGAACTGACCTGAAGCCATCAGAGACGACTTCAGATGCTTAGAGATGACGTGGACCTAGGATGAAGATACGACGACGGGCAGATACGAGTGACGTATAATGCAGTATGCCCGATGTACACAGCTGGCCCCGAGGGAAACGGACTGAGAGCAGTATATGCTATTATAGTAGCCTCAGTTAACAAATCCTACACATACACTGAATGCAGAACACGGCACAACAGACCGGTGTTGGTTAGTATACACTATACAGACCAATGCAAGCGACTGAACAATAAACAGAATTAGACACAGATCGAGGATGCAAGACAGCATAACACGCCTAACACGACGACGACGAAGTAACTCAACTGTAAAGGTCACTTGCAGCCATCCATCCATAACGCGCAACATAAATTGCCTCAGGTGGCTCTACGTGTCTCGATCTGAAGATCCGGATGAGTACAAATGTCTTTGGACCTGTTGATCACGTGACTCAAATGCGTGACGGGAAGTCAAGCGAGACAGTAGACCTAAACAGTAGATGATTCACATGGTCTGCATATGTGATTGAATGCCTTAGAAGTGCCTTGCTACAAGGAGAATGTCTAGGCTTCGCATTAGTGCAATCAGAAACGTTGCCAAAACATTCGCATGAGCCTGAACCCACATTTGGCAATTCAACTGATTCGTTATCGTATTAGGAGAGATTTTTCTGACACGTTACCAAACATTGTCCTGCTACTTAATATGCCGCTGATTGACGTCAGATAAAAGTTGAGTATAGAGAGTGCTTGCCTTTAACGTGTGATTCTGTTTCACATATCATTCCATAGACCAAGAGCGTGGTAGTATAGTGGTGAAGGTCGCCGCCTTGCAACCGAAAGGTTGCGGGTTTAAATCCCACCCACCGCG